>LNAC01000169.1:2606468-2702730 GCA_002007465.1 Ailurus styani | reverse complement strand
TTTTTTTTTTTTTTTTTAATTTTTATCTATTCATTTGACAGAGAGAGAGAGATTACAAGTAGGCAGAGAGAGAGGAGAGAGGAGGAAGCAGGCTCCCCGCTGAGCAGAGAGCCCGATGCGGGCCTCGACCCCAGGACCCTGGGATCATGACCCGAGCGGAAGGCAGCGGCCCCAACCCACTGAGCCACCCAGGTGCCCTCATGGACTGTTTTAATCTGATTAACCCTCCCTGCGCCTGTGATCCAATCAGGTTTTTGTCTTCTATCTATCACATGGGAAAGGGTGGAGGGCTCCTTCCAGGATGGTGTAAAATCCTTTTAAGGGTGATTTCCTCTCAGGATGGGACCCCTGGTCCCTGCCTGCCTTTCTTCCAACTATCCTCCATCAATTACTGAAAGTTTACATTTGAAAAATGTTATTTAAATTTACTGGTTGGCTTACTTACCTACATTATTTATACCTCATCTAGAAAAATGTTTGTTTTTATTACATTGTCTAGATGCAAACAAGGTAGGGAGGAAAAGACTGGTTTCATTAAAGCCTTGTGAGAGTAATCCAAGATGTAGATAGTCCATACAAAAGTGATGGAGAATTCTTTGGATGTGATAGGGCCGGGGCACCCACTAAACAGTATAATTCACTATAATCCAAAAGGCAAGTCTAGACCTAATAATAGTACATGTGAAAAAAAGTTGATTATAAGTAGGCCTATAAGATGACTGGGTAATTGGCCACATTTAGGGGCTGGCTTCTTGAGGAAACATAAGTACTAGACACCAAAGAAGTAGGTATTGAATGTGAGGAAATTTACTATGACATTTCTTGACATTAATGAATGATTTGAGTAAAGTGGTAGAAAGTGATGGTCCTGCCAATAAAATGTTTAATAAATCTGCTTTTATGATAAAAACAAGAAGCAAGCAGTTATACCTAAAACCATCAAGTTAAAATCACTTAAAATACAAAAATTTATTTAATAACCGCTTTTAAAATGTTTAATATGATCTAAAAATTGTAACTTTCTTTAGCCTCATAAAATCATCCCAATTTACAAATAAGGAAACTGAGACCAGAGAGTATAAATTTCAAAAAGTCATGCAGCTGGTAAATTGCAGAGCTACAGTTGAATCTAGGCAATTTAATAATGATATCCATGATTTTAAGCTACCACACTGTGAGCCGGGTTGAAAACAATTATCTAGATGGGTCAGGGAATTGAAGAGACAAGATCCTCTGTCTTCTAGCTAGAGCAAGATTTCAAGGGGAGCAAACAGACCTAAATATCCATATATCTATTTACCTGTGCACACAGAGCAGAGAAAAACATGACTAAAAGCCTTCCACAGGATGTCCTTCTCCCTTTTCATTTGCCCATTTCGCAATCATTTTTCCCTTCACTTTAACAGTGAGGTTTCCATTCAGCTCTTAGGTTGTATGTGTTTAGCTTGGGGAAAGCAATTTTGTGGTTATCAAAGAGCCTGAGATCTTTTAGAATTTCTCTTCTGATAACACTTTCAGCATTTTCTAAACTGTCACAAATAAAAGAATGAATAAAGCTGATTTTTCTTAACCAATCTTTGTTAAAGTCAAGCATGAACTTAATAACTTCTTTCTTAGATATAAAGCCCAATGTTCTCTTTTACATCTTAAAGTTCCTTAACATCTGTTTCCTATTCCCATTAGTATCAACTGCTTCCGGAATTTTCTCTGTCAAGCACATCTTTCTTCTGTAAGGACCTGATCTCAAACTCTGACTCTGCAGTTGAAAGCCATTGTTCACTGTCATTCTTGGCTGTTGTTCCCCATTGGTAGTTGGTACCTTAGTGTAATCAAATGGTCTCAGAAAGATCATTTTAACCACAGAGTGGGGGTATAGCGTAGGGGTTAAAAATACAGAAGTTGGAGCTAGACTGGCTTGGGTTTGTCAATTCCTAGTTCTTTCTCATTGAAAAGTTTAATCTCTCCATTCCTGAGTTCCCATATAAAAAATGAAGATAATTCTAATAACTACCACATTGAATTGTTTTCAAGATCAAATGAGTTTGTGTGTGTGTGTGTGTGTGTGTGTGTGTGTGTGTGTGTGTGTTAAAGCAACACATTTCTTTTTTTTTTTCTGAGAGAAAAAACGAGTGAGGGGGAGGGGCAGAGTGAGAGAGTGAGAGAGAATCACCTGTGGAGCCCAGGTGAGGGTTCAATCTCAGGACCCTGAGATCATGACCTTGAGATCATGAACGGAGCCAAAATCAAGAGTCCAATGCTTAACCAAGCCACCCAGGTGCGCCTAAAGCAGCACTCCTAACGATTTGTCTGACACAAATGTGTTTAATAAGTGTTTGCTATTATTATTTATAACAAAATGTGCTAGTATGTAAGACTTATGAGAGAAAGTTTATAATTAAAAACGTATTAATTAATTGTGAGCATGTTCCTTTGAAAAATTCAACTGCTTACTCCCATTTCACCTTACTTTAATTGTCTGTTAATCTTTTTAAATGTCTCCATGCTCTTTTGCTTCATAGTGTTTTCTGTTTATTTAATAATAATAAATTAGTTTGCGAATTATCCATTTATTTAATAATAATAAATTAGTTTGCAAATGATTAAGGAGACTTTTTTAAAAGGGTAAAGGTTTTAATCTAAACTAAAGGTACTATTTCAAACAGAAGTGGGCACAAGATGAAATTTAAATAATTTAAAATATAGTTAAAACAAAATTAACCATAAAAGGTGGATAAGATCATTTAATAGCTATTAATCTAAATAAATATGCTTTTAATCATCAAGTGCCATTTAATTAACCTGCAATAACTGGCTTATTAAATTTAAATTAAATCATTATATGAAACACTTCATTTAAATTGTGCATGAATGTTATATTTTCCTACTACTTTGTACTTACCTAGGGTAGTTAGATTAACTGAAATGAAGGTTATTGAGAGAATTTTTTTAATTCAAACTTATCATATATCCTTATTGGAAATTTTCTTCTTTTACTTTATAAGCTATAAGTACTCTTCTTAAAAAAAAAGATTTTATTTTATATATTTGAGAAAGAGAGTGAGCAAGAGAGAGAAAGAGCAGAAGCTGGGGGAGAAGCAGAGGGAGAAAGAGAAGCCTATTCCCCCCTGAGCAGGGAGCCGGATTTGGGGCTCAATCCCAGGACCCTGGGGTCACGACCTGAGTGAGCCGAAGGCAGATGCTTAACTGACTTAACCACCCAGGCACCTCTTTAAGTACTCTTCTTATGGGCAGTCATTTAGAAGTCTAAAACAACATTAAAATTATGAGAAAAAAAGAAAGAAAGAAAAAGAAAACAAGCCTAAAAATTTTGTGGTTAATTGCTGCACCTTACTGCTTCCAATATATATCTATATATGTTTTATAGAGACATTTATAGATATAAAAACATATATTTTTGAGTTATAAACAATACTATTTTTATGGATTTTTTTGCTCAGATTGTGAAGGTGTTTGAGTTTCATCGTTTGTTTTCCATGCTCTGGCTCTATAATCAACCACTTCTTCAAGGAGCTCTAGTTCATTTGTTGGAGAATGATATGTATAAATTAAGATCTGGGTGCTGAGTGTGCTTATTGCTACTGGAGTGTCATTGCTTCTAGGCTTTCTTGGTAGACAGAATGAAGCGATAAATGTGTATATGTTACCCATGCATACACACACATCTATAATTATTTATGTATTTGCATATGCATCTAAGAAAACACGCATGAGTTCATACTAATACTAGAGAATCCAACCCACAATGACAGGATTTATTATGGCATTCTCCTTTTGGGTGTTTTGGGTTTTTTTTTTTTTGAAAACTTTTTCTTAGGCAATAAAAAATGTTGCTCCGTGATGTTCTTTTTTAATACCAAGAATTCCTTTTGGCAAGTCAAGTACATTGCCTAAGCTATGTTAACAAAAAATTTACCTGGATGTAATTCTGTAGACTGTTTCCTTAAAGCATCTTTAAGAGTATCACTTCCCAAACATTTAATTATTTTTTAGACTTGTCTTTCAGACTACTGGAATACATCTGAAAAGCTTTTGTGTTTGTTTTTTTAACTACTATGGGGGACAACTCATGAGCTTTGCTTGTAAATGAATTGGCTAAATGAGTAATTTTTAAGTAGTAATTTCCCCCCTCAAAATTAGATAAACAGCTAGATGCAGAATTACAGCCCTTCGAAAAACAAAAGACCATATGTAAGTCAATATAAAATTTAATTGATTTATAAGAAATTAAATTTTCTTCATATTTGTGGAATCTTTTTCTTTATCCTTCAATATCATCAGCAAATATTTAAGTGTTATATTTTCCATTACTTTTGCTTGGTAATCCATTAACCAGTTTGTTCTAAATATTCAAATATGTCTTCTCCTCAAAAAATTATCTTTTTCTGTGATTTTTTTTTCATAGCACAGTTGTTTTCTTGTGCAACTTTGAATTATCTAGTCAATCATCTAGAATTTCTTTTTTTTTTTAAGATTATTTATTTATTTATTTAACACACAGAGAGAGATCAGATCACAAGTAGGCAGAGAGGCAGGCAGAGAGAGAGGAGGAACCAGGCTCCCCACTGAGCAGGGAGCCTGATGCGAGCCTCGATCCCAGGACCCTGAGATCATGACCTGAGCCGAAGGCAGAGGCTTTAACCCACTGAGCCACCCAGGCGCCCAATCATCTAGAATTTCTTATAATATTCTGGACTGGTTTTCTCTCCATGCTTGCCAGATCTAATTATAAAGATATGATGATTTCTTAAATAATTTCAATATCAAAATTTATAAATTTAAAATTTTATAATATCTCTCTTTATAATATGGGAAAACATATCTTCTGATTTGTCAGCAGGATTTGATTCTTTTGAAATCAATTTCTTAAATGCTTTTTTTTTCTTGGCCTGCATTTATTCAGAAAAAGATCATATAATTGCCCAGTTATAAGTACTGAGAATACTTCCGGTTTTAGGCTTGGGGTTTTTTTGTTTGTTTGTTTGTTTGTTTGTTTTGGTTTGTTTGTTGTTTGGGTTTTTGTTTGCTTGTTTTTGTCTTTTTAAGATTTTTAAAATAATTTTAAAATAATCTCTGCATCCAACAGGGCCTCAAACTCACAACCCTGAGTTCAAGAGTCCTATGCCCTACCAAGTGAGCCAGCAGGCACCCCCAGTTTCAAGCTTTGTATGTTAAGAACTTCAGACTTGCCATTCTGCCATTCATAAAAAGCACAAAGCTGAGCAGACTGAAAAATCAACTCCTCTTGGAGGGAGTGGGGGACACAGGGCAAACTGCTGCCTGGAGGACTGGAGAGAGACAGACAAACGTAGGGAGATTGCAGATTATCAAAGAGGTTCACAAGCAACAATTGCCATAAGACCTAGTGCTAGAGTAGCAAAACCTGAACTGTAATTGAGGAATCTCTCTAGACTCGCTGTGGACAATTCTGAGTGTTAAGAATCCTAGGAGGACCCAGACATAGGGGAGCACCCATGTATTGTGGGATTTTGCCTCCAGGACCTTGACCGGATTACAAGGCATACCAAAAGACAAAACATACATGAAGAGACAGAACAAGACAAGGCAGGGATATTGGAATCATCATACAGGAAATTTAAAACAAATCTGATTAACATTTAGGATGTTAGGGCTCTAATGGTTAGACAGCATGCAAGAACAGATGGGCAGTGTAAGCAGAGATGGAAATCCTTAGAAAGGACCAAAAGAAATGCTAGACATAAGAAAACACACTAAAGGGAATGAAGAATATCTTTGATGTACTCATTAGCAGACTGGACACAGCTAAGGAAAGAAACTCTAAGCTAGGAGATTTATCCATAGAATCCTCAGAAACCAGAGTAAAAATAACAAAGACTGAAAAAAAACCAGACCAGAATAACCAAAGACTATGGGGCAGTAATAAAATATATGTGTAATGTATACATAATAGAAATACCAGAAGAAGAAAATAAAAAAGGAACAGAAGAAATATTTGAAACAATAATGATTGACAATTTCCCTAAATTAATGTCAAATACCAAAACATAAATCCAAGAAGCTTACAGATCACCAAGCAGGATACATGTCAAAAACTATACCCTGCATATCATTTTCAAACTACAGAAAATGTAGGGGCACCTGCATGGCTCAGTCGTTAAGTGTCTGCCTTCGGCTCAGGTCATGATCCCAGGGTGCTGGGATCGAGCCCCACACTGGGCTCCCTGCTCCATGGGAAGCCTGCTTCTTCCTCTTCCACTCCCCCTGCTTGTGTTTCCTCTTTCACTGTGTCTCTCTCTGTCAAATAAATAAAATCTTTAAAGAAAAAAAAAACTACAGAAAATGCAGTTTTATCAAAGATAAAGACAAAATCCTGAAAGAAGCCAGAGAAAACATTTTATCCATAGAGGAAGAAAGATAAGAATTACATCCAACTTCTCAGAAACTAAGAAAGAAGAGAGTGGAGTAAAATAGTTCAAGAGTTGAGAGAAAAAGAAAAGACCCACCAACCTAGAATTCTGTCCTCTGTGAAATTATCATTCAAAAGTAAATACGAGGGGCGCCTGGGTAGCTCAGTGGGTTAAAGCCTCTGCCTTCAGCTCAGGTCATGATCTGAGTCCTGGGATCAAGCCCTGCATCAGGCTCCCTGCTCAGCGGGGAGCCTGCTTCCTCCTCTCTCTCTGCCTGCCTCTCTGCCTACTTGTAATCTCTTTCTCTCTCTCTGTCAAATAAATAAATAAAATCTTATAAAAAAGTAAAGACGCAATAACAACCTTTTCAAACAAAAATTAAGGGCACCTGTTGCCAGTAGCCCTGTCTTATAAGAAATCTTAAAGGAAGTTTTAGAGAAAAGAAACATAATTAGGTCAGAAACTCAGATCTACTGAAAATATGAAAAGCATAGAACAAGGAATAAGTGAGGTAAAATAAAAACATATCTTTTCTTCTAATTGACCTAACAGATAACAGTTTGTTCAAAATAATACCAACAATGTATTTATGTGTGTAAATGTATGTATCATATATTATATATGTATCCTTAAGTGTGCTAATACATAAGTGAAATGAATGACAGCAATGATACAAGGGAGGAGATGGAGGAAATAGAATTATTTTGTTATTGTATGTAATCACACTACCTGTGAAGTGGTATAATGTTTGAAAGAGGACCTGGATTAGCTTTGAGTGTAAATTGCAAACTCTAAGGCAACCACTAGGAAAAAAAAATTTATGCATAATTGACATGCTAAGAAAGGAGAGAAAAATGAATCATATAAAATGTTAACTTAAAGCCACAAAAGGTAGAAAAAGAGTGGAAGGCAAAAATTGGAACAAGGAACAAAAGCAACAATAAGAAAGCAATAATGCCTATGATAGATATTAATTCAGCTAATCCAATTATGTCAGTAATCACTTTAAACGTCTGTTGTCTAAATATACCAACTGAAAGACAGGATTCTCAGAGGGAATCAAAAAACACAATCTAAGTATATGTTGCCTACGAGAAACTCACTTGAATATAAAACTCATATAGATTAAAAGTAACTTAATAGAGAAAATATACCGTGTTAGCACTAATCAAAAGGAAGTTGAAGTAGATATATTAATTTCAGACAGAGCAGATTTCAAAGAAAGAAAAGTTATCTGGAATAAAGAATAACATTATATAGCAGTAAAAGGGTCAATCATCTAAAAAGACAAAAAAATTCTTAATAGTTATGCTCCTAACAATAGAGTGTCAAACTTCGTTAAGTCAAATACTAATAGATTTGTGAAGAGAAATAGGTGAATCCACAAACCTCTTTGGAGCCTTCACTACCTCTCTCGCAGAAATGGACAGATAAAACAGGCAGAAAATTAGTAAGGACATAATCATATCAAGAGATGCAGAAAAAATATTTGACAAAATCTAACATCCATTGATGATAACTCTCAGTAAACTAGGAACAGAAGGGAACTACCTCTACCTGTTGAAGACTATATACAAAAAACCTACTTAACACCACACTTAAACAGGAGACATCTAGAGCTTTACCGCTAAGACCAGGTACAAGGCAAAAATGTCCCCTCTCACCACTGCCTTTCAACATTCTACTAGAAGTTGTTGCTAATGCAAGAAGGCAAGACAAAGGAAATAGAAGTTACAGAGATTGGGAAGAAAACATAAAACTGTCTTTCGTCATGATCATCTATGTAGAAAATCCAAAAGAACTGATGGGAAAAAAAATCCTGAAATTAATAAGATTTTATAGAAGGGTTGCAGGATACAAGGTTAACATATAAAAGTCTTTCCTGTGTGCCAACAATGAACAAGTAGAATTTGAAATTAAAAACACAATGCAAATGCCATTTACATTAGCACCCCAAAATGAAATATTTAGATAAATCTAACTAAATATATACAAAATATATATGAGATAAAGTGACAAAACTCTGATGAGTGAAATCAAAAAGAACAAAATAAACAGAATGATAATCCATATCCATACGTAGGAAGATTCAAGTTTATCAGGGTGTCAGTTCTTTCCACCCTCATCTATAGATTCAGTGAAATCAAAATCTGAGCAGGTTATTTTGTTGACACGACAAACTGATTCTACAGTTTATGTGGATAAGAAAAAGACCCGGACTAGCCAACACAGTACTGAAAGAGAACAAACTTAGAGGACTGAAGTCCTGACTTCAAGACTTGCTATGAAGCTACAGTAACAAGACAGTGTGGCATTGGGGAAAAAAAAAAGATCAATGGAAAAGAATAGAGAGCTCAGAAATAGATCCACACATATACCGTCAACTGGAGTTTGACAAAGTAACCAAGAAAATAGAATTTTGGTGGGTGGGCAAAGAAAATCTTTTTGACAAATGGTGTTGGAAAAACTGGAAATCCACGTACAGAAAAATGAACCTAAACACAGATTTTACACCCTTCACAAAAATTCAAAATAGATCACAGATATAAATATGAAGTGTAAAACTATAAAAGTACTAGATGATAACATGGCAAAACCTAAATAATCTTGAGTACAAAAAACTTTAGATATATCAAAAGTATAATCTATAAAAGAGATAACTGATAAATGGACTTCATTAAAATTAAATCTTCTCTGTGAAAGACAATGTTAAGAAAATGAGAAGACAAGTCATAGACTGGGAAAATATATTTGCAAAAGACACATTTGATAAAGGGCTATTATCCAAAATATATAAAAAACTCTTAAAACAATATGAAGAGAACAATCTAATTAAAAAACAGGCCAAAGATCTTAAACAGGCAGTTCACCAAAGAAGGTATACATGTAGCAATAAGCATATGAAAAGATGCTCCGCATTATATGTCCTTAGGGAAATGAAAATGGAAACAGTAATGAGAGACAGCTATACATTAAAATCTGGAGCACTGACAACACCAAATGCTGACAAGGATGTGAATGAACAAGAACTTTCAGTTATTACTGGTGGGAATGCAAAATAGTACAGGCACCTTGGAAGACTGTTTGGGGTATCTCTTCAAACAACCCCGTAGTAGCTCCCAGAGGAGTTGAAAACTTATATGCACACAGACTTCTGCACACAGATTCTTAGAGCAAGTTTATTGAGTATTGCCAAAACATGGAAGCAAGCATGATGTGTTTCAGTGGATAATGGACAAACTAATGTGGTTCATCTAGACAATGAAATAGTATTTCCACTTAAAAATGATAATAATAAGCAAATAACTATCAGGCCGTGAAAAGACATGGAGGAACTTAAAATTTATATTTTCAAGTGGAAAGAGCCAATCTAAAAAACACTGTATAGTGTATGAGTCTAGTTATGCAACGTTCTGAAGAAGGTAAAACTATGGAGACAGTAAAAAGATAAGTGGTTGGGATAGGGAAAAGTGAATAGGCAGAGCACAGAGGTGCTGCATGATACCATTCTGATGGTCATTAAACACTTGTTCAAACAGAATGTACACCAAGAGTGAACTGCAATGTGGACTATGGCCTTAGGTGACTGTGATGTGTCAGTGTAGGCCTATCAGTTGAAACAAAAGTGCCATTCTGGAGGGGTATTTGTAATGGGGGAGGCTGTACATGTGGGGGGGAGGGAGTATACAAGACATCTCTGTACCTTTCCCTCAGTTTTGTTGTGAATTTATTTATTTTTAAAGATTTATTTATTTATTTGAGAGAGAGAGAGGGTGAGAGCAAGTGCATGAGCAAGGGGAGGGGCAGGCAGAGGGAGAAGCAGACTCCCTGCTGAGCAGGGAACTGGACTCGGACTCAATCCCTGGACCCCAGGATCATCACCTGAGCCAAAGGCAGACACTTAATCCACTGAGCCATGCAGGTGCCCCTTGTTATGAATTTAAAACTGCTCTAAAAAAATTAAGTCTTAATATAACAAAACAAAAGCAACAAAACCTGCAACTGACAAAAATAAAGTATTAAGAAGAGGGGTTTTTTTTTTATCCCCTTTTCCCTATAAGGGTCATTTCTGCAATCTTCCAAATTTATCCCAAAAGAAAGAGGAACATCTATTTTAGTATTTCAAAGTAAAATGTATGTATAGTGTTATATAGTATGTTAATGAGAAAGACATATATACATGAAAGACAGGAATCCAAGGGATACAAAAATACTGATTTGAAGGGGCAAATGTATCCCAATATTTGTTCATTTATTTATTTATTTGCACCCCTATATTTATAGCAGCATTATCAGCAATAGCCAAATTACGGAAAGAGCCCAAATGTCCACTGACTGATGAATGGCTAAAGAAGAGGTGGTACACACACACACACACACACACACACACACACACACACTGGAATACTACTCAGCCATCAAAAAGAATGAAATCTTGCCATTTGCGCTAGAGCTAGAGAGTATAATGCTTAGTGAAATAAATCAGTCAGAGAAAGGCAAATAATATGATTTCATTCATATATGGAATTTGAGAAACAATGCAGAGGAACATAAGGAAAAAAAAGGGGGAAGGAGGCAAACCGTAAAAGAGACTCTTAACAATAGAGAACAAATTGAGAATTGCTGGAGGGGAGGTGGTGGTGGGGGGGGGATGAGCTAAATGGATGATGGAGATTAAGGAGGGTACTTATGATGAGCACTGGGTATTATACGTAAGTGATGAATCACTAAGTTCTACTCCCAAAACTAATATCATACTATATGTTAACTAACCTAGAATTTAAATAAAAACTTGAAATATTAAAACAAAAACAAAAAAAGGAATCCAGGAAACTCTCTTTTGCTCACCCTGAATCAATCATAGGCACATCATAGCCTGTCAGATCAGAAACCTTATTCTAGTTTTCCAATTCATATGTCTAGAATAATGGCAGAACTAAAGTCCCTATTGTGTCCAACCATTCCCCTCTTCTCAAGGACTGATGCACTATTTTCAGGTTTGATTTAGGCTTATAAGTAGAAGGCCCATTACATAGACTCTAAGTCTTCCCTTCAATTTTCATTTACAGTCATAAATTACAAACTATCGGGCATTGGAGCAAATATTATTAAAGTTCCAACTATTCCCACTTTTCTTCTGTTGTGTATATAATTCTTGAGAATGCTGTGGTGAATCAGGATTTCTTTTTTCTATGAAACTTTATTTATAATACCAGCATGAATCTTACGAGCAATCCACTATTTACTATAAGCTTTGTGGCAGAATGCGTTTACATTTGAATATAAAACTTGAAGGGAGAAAGAAAATTTGAAATATATTGATTGCACTTGTATATTACCATCATGTCATTTTAAAAACGCTTAAAAAAGCTCCTATAAAATTCTTGACTTTGAGAGTCTTTCTGGTGCTCCTGTTAGGATGATAGTCACAATGGTTAACCCCAGACAACTGACCAATATGGTTGCTACGTACGGTTATTTAACTGTGGCCAACTATACTTTTGATAATGTCTGTCAGAGCCAACAAGTTATTATTTCTTAAAGTTAATAATGAGCACTATTAAAATTACTTAGAGAAATATTTTAGTAAATATTGGTTACTTTTTACCTGCCTATAACATTGTATTCGAAGTGAGTTTCTTGTGGACAGCCCAGAGTTAGGTTCTTTTTTATTCCATGTGCCCTACTTCTTCACCTCCATGCTGGAGATAAAGCAAGCTGAAACCCCGAAAAACTCATCAACCTGCCATACCTTGTATCCCAAGGAACTGAGCCAATGTGCTTACTTCTCTCCAACTTCCAGAGACTTCTTTTGTTCATATTATAAATAATATCTGTGATTTTTAAGCTACTTAGCAGCTGAAGTAGGAAACTGTAAGTCGACTTCATCTTCCCAGTAGCAGAAAAATGTTTAAAAACAAAACAAAACACTTTTTTGTGATGAGGGTAGATAGAGAAAAAAACCTGTTTTTTATCTCACTGTTCTGAAATAACTTCTCCACACACATCACACTTATATCATGTGTGACATAAAGTTAGAATACAGACAAGAAAGAGAAGATGACATATGGGACATAAATGCTTGTTGTTGGGGATATGTGATTAAGCAATACTCCATCATCCCAAACTCTCCGGAGCACATATAGAGAAGCCCATCTATAAAATGTCCTTCATCCAAATAGGAGGCATTGGACTATAAATAAAGAGGAAACTGAAATTAACCGTGGTTTAAATCATATAGCAAGTGATTGGCAGTAACGAGAAGTCAAAGGTAAGCTGTCCTGAGTCTTTGATAGCTCAACGATGTCATCAAGGACCCAGGCTTTTTCCTGACCTTCTACTCTGAATTCCCAGTGTGTCTTCTTTCATTTTCATGACTGCAAACTGACTGCTTTGGCCAAATCATCACGTCCCAGCACACTGTGTTCAAAGACAGGAAAAAAGAGCAAAGGTTGTGAGATAAGAGCATTCATCTCACGTGCCTCTCTCCTTCCGTCGAGGACAAAAATCTTCAACAAAACATCCCTGAGCCAACATCACATAATATCTAATTAGCCAGAACTGAACTGAATTCCAGCTGCAAAGGAAGCTCAGGGAAGAAAAAAATGTATGTGAGAGAAAAATACTGGGAGGCAGGCACGGGAGACAATGTTTGAAAGGCCAGTACTCTGAACTTGTAACACTTGATAATCAGAGACGGACATAGCGCTTAATGTGACATATTGCAAGTCCCATTTTACTGAGACTTCGGCTCATTTCTTAATTAATATTTCTAGGTGACTGTGAAGTAATATGAATTCAAGTATTACCGAAGTATTATAATAATTATTTTAAGAATTTATTTCTGCGCTAATGTTAATACGTAGACCCCAAGGTTAACATCATGTCTCATAATCAGGATTTCCAAAATGTATTCCATAAAATCCTAGTCCCCTAAGAATTTCCAAGAAAATAATTTCCTGAGTTCGAATAAATTTGGTAAATCCTTCAGACTCTACTAGTCCTTGGAGATTCATTGACTATATATTGAAGGCCCTGAGAAATCTTAAAATTAAAAAAAAAATATTTCAAATGTGTTTAGTTCAGTATTTTCAAAACGTGTAACACTTTCCCACAATTAAACTGATTCATAATGTGTACAAATTGCATTCTAGAAAATGTATCCTTGAAAAACACTGTCTCTGCTGTGAGTAAACTGTTCTAGGAATACAAAGTTAATCTGGCCGAGAATTTACTTAATCGCACCATCTTTAACATTTAAAAGAGCTTGACTCCCTAGAATATACTTTCTTTGTATCAGTAATAGTGATTCCACGCATTCCTATTTACAAAACTCTTCCTTTCACATTCTCTTATTTGATCACTCTGGGCTTTAGATTTTAATGTAATTGCCAATTTACAGAAAAGACCAGCAAGGCCAAATAATTCATTTGCTTACACTCAGCTCAGCAAAGAAGCTGCAAACAGGACTTAGGTTTAAATGTTTTCTCTACAACTTACTACTAGCAATTGAGCACATTACTTAACGTCTTTGAGCCAAGGTTTCCTTAGCTCTAAATGAAAGATGGTTATGAGGATTCAAATAGTGAATGCTTAGTAACCATTTACTGAAGGCATGGCCGAGATTATCATTATTATTACTATTACTACACTATTGCTATTACCATATTCATGAGTGCACTGCAACTATATATTACACGGAGTGAAAATCATTTGGTTCGGTGGAAAGATTTGATTTCTATTTCCCTATTCCACCTAATACCTGGCTCCTTCTTAATCTGCATGGACAATAATACAATCCAAAGAAGTTTCTGCAGATGCCATCATGCCTTTTGTTTTCACACATTTGCCTTTTCATATTCTTTTCCCTCAACCTAGATTTCCACTTCATTACTTGTTCACCCAAAGAGCTGGTGTTCATCCTTTACGTTACATCTCCAATGCCATTTCCAGTGTGAAATTTTAATTTTATTTTCCAGTGATCTCAGTTGTTCTGAGTTCTCACCTATATTTCAACGGGAATACTGGCTTGTCCTTTTCTTTTGACTTCCCTCTTTCCCCACTCTGCTGCAAGCTTCTTGAAAGCACCATCCATGGTTTATTCATGCCTGCATTTTTCTGTCTGGCAACATACTGGGCACATGATATGTTTGTTGCATGACATGTGCTATTTTGTCTATCATAAAATATACATCAAAGACGTTCACAAAATCTTTCCATGTGTTTTCAAACACACAGTTTCAGCATATTTTATTTAAAAGGGACATAATAGAAAGTGACTGCAAATTCATCGCTATCTAAAAAGCAGTAACTCCTGTTCTTGAACCACATCAGGTTATTTATAAAATCAATTGAAAATTATTCATATGCCTTAAATAAAGGGTGTACTTCTAGAATATCTGAACAGACATTTCTATCACTGGCAACTATAATAGCAAAAGTTGGGTACATTTTTTTGGTAGGTATATGTAGATATTTTTATTCTCTTCAGTTTCCCAGGGAAATAATCTCATTGCCAGTTCATCCATTCCTTCCATAAATTGATGTGGACTTTTTCACAGTCAAGTACAGATTAATTTTAGAATAGTGAGCCAAAAAAATTACTTTCAGTTCTTTATGGCCAAAACTTGTTTCCTTCTGTTTCAGAAATGCTTTTGTAAAGTTCCCTCCCTTTTTGTCCTTTAAAGACTGCCTGAAATCTCATAAGAGTTACCAGGTAGCACTGCATTTATTTCTAAAAATGCACTTGCTGGAGGGATTCTGACTTCCCAAGATATCTTTACAGCTTCAGTACATAGTGTCCAATATATTTCCATATTTTGAACCCATCTAGAAATTTGTGGTGATTTTAGATCTTTGTTGCCTTCAAGGTGGCCTCTGAGAATTTGCAAAAGCTTTAAATTGAAGTTGATACATAGGTGTTTGAAGGTTGTTCCCTGTTATGCCCTCTGACTTGGACCTAAGAAGAAACTGTTTTTAAGGCAGGCTATGTAGCCATGTATGCCCTGCACATTACCGCCGATGTTATAATGAGTCTAATGTTTTTGAATATGTAGGCACGGATCTCTAATTCTTTACTGTAAAATCCAGGTCCTTGCTATTACCCCATTGCCATCAATATGTCAAGGTAAAATAATATTCTATTCCAGAGCTGGAATACAGTTTGCATGTGATGGAAAAATATCTTGCCCAGAAGCATTAGGAAAAATTGTGCATCAACCCAATTCTTAATCTCCCAAAAGAGATTAGAAGGCAATATCCCAGTCCTGGTAGAAAAGAAAAAGACCAAAAGAGACAGATCTGTCTCCATTTCTTCCATGTGCTTTGAGGCAATAAAACCACACAGAAATCTGTGAGATAATCAGAGCAAAGGAACCCTTGACAGCATAGCTATTAGACACATCTTCTCACTCTCACAAAGACTCTTGTACCCCAAGGGTACCAGAGAAACACAGAGAGCTGCTAGATAGCAAATATTAGAATTAAGAGGGTGAGTGATGTCTCTAGAAATATCCCTGGACAGATGACCAAAGACTAGGAGTTTTTCCCTAAGTCCTTTGAAAAAATTTAGTGCCCTATAAACATGACACAAGCTTGATGGGGTAGAAAACACTGAAAACATTTGAGATTAATTTTCCCACCAACTTAGTAGAACGGCAGCTTAAAAGAGATATCAGACCTAGTTACAGATAATAAACTTCACTTTTTTTTATGTGCATATGTTGTGATGTTCTTTGAGTTAGCACAAGATTTAGGTGCATCCTTTCTTTCTTTTTCTTTTTTTAAAGATTTTATTTATTTATTTGACACAGAATGAGAGAGAGATTACAAGTAGGCAGAGAGGCAGGCAGAGAGAGAGGAGGAAGCAGGCTCCCCGATGAGGGCCTCGATCCCAGGACTCTGAGATCATGACCTGAGCTGAAGGCAGAGGCTTTAACCCACTGAGCCACCCAGGCTCCCACATCGTTTCTTTCATATAAGCCCATCAAAGGCAGATTCTTTTCAAGAATGGAAGAATTCTTTCTGGGTCTGGAGGGAATCATATTGACTCCCCTTGTGTTTTGGAACCCAGAAGAGAAAACTGAATTCCTTTGTGCTGATAGTCCAGTATGTATGTGTCATTAAATAAGATTTTAAAGGGATGCTTACAGTACTATGCTGAAAAATGGGTCATGAATGACAATTTTCAGTGTGCTCTAAAGTCTTTCTGATTGCCACTCTGAGTCAAACTGGTGAATGTCCCGGCATCAGGTTGAAAGGGTTAAGCATTACTACTTCAGATGAATTATCCCAGAAATCATTTTGCAATGGCGTAAACTGTCTGTTGATATCCTTTGTACGTTTCAGAAAAGTGTGAGCCAGGTGAACTGAGAAATGAAACTCCCATGCCATTTTCCAATCTTGTCACTGTAGTAATACTGGCTAGCTCAGTAACAATTATTATAAAAAATATTGGAGTTGATTTTATTAAGAGGCACTGGTTTTAAATGATATGTTCATTGAATGATAGAAGCTATTTGGCAGCTGTGATGAACAATAGAACTTGTGGCTGAGATCTAATTAGTAATTAGCCTTGGAAGATTATAGTCAGGTTCTAAGTTGTAAAAACAAATGAACAGTAGTGTATAATTTTTTTTGCTATTCAAAAATTTACCTGCAGCCTAGTCCGCTCCTTTTCTTAGAGGCTATTTCTAAATTGAATGTTCAGGTACAAATTCAATGTGGTCACTGGAGTACTACTTGGATAAAGACATGATTGTAGAGCCAAGTAGAAGGGTGTTATCTTGGCCTACAGTATGTTTTATAGAAGCATTGGAAAGTATTCCTATTGAAGGAATTTCTATACTTCTTAAATCCATAGCTTAATAGGAAGGCTAGAGATTGATTGATTTAGACCCTCCAAATCAGAGAAGATGGAAAACAACTTTCTCAGACATGGACTCTGGTTTGTCTTTGATTGAGCAAGGCTTATTATAGCAGAGCTTGGTAGTTTATGATGAGACAACGTAGAGAATGAAGATTTTAGTCATGTGACTCCAATTAGGAAAATTCTTACTGAATTAAAACATAGAGAGAAAATTGAACTCTAAGCCCCAAGTAACTTTCTAGGGCGATTAGTAGCCACAAGATCTGCATGGCTCTCAGCTAAATGGCTTTAGGAAATCACTTTTGATGTTTAATGTATCCGTTCTCTTAAAATATATCTTACGTGAACCAACAACAATTAAGCAATAAGAGAACACTTCCCATTTGTTGAATCTAGGTAATGCTGCATCTGTTCATGCCCATTTTGCTGGAATTTCCACATCCTTCACAAGTCCTGCTGCTTGAACAATATGTTCTCCTTTGTATGTAGCCAACTCCATTTGGCAAGCAGTGTCTCTGGCCATCTGCAATTGATGCATAACTCGTTTTGTTAATCGCTCCCAACGGCATTTACTACATTTTTTTTCATTTTCAATTAATTGGTCCCAGGTCATTTCATCTTGCAGGGAGCTGCATTTACAGGTAGCTAATACAACTAAGATGACTGACACAAGCTGTTGGATACCTGGGCAATGAGCATATCACCAGAACAGGCATGGTCCATTAAAAAGCTTTGTGCTGAGCTAAAATGAAATCCAGAGCATGGACTGTGTCTTGTACTATCCATGAACAGATAGGAGAAAACGAAAACTCAACTATCCCAAGCACATTAAGAAGTCCCTATATTCCTGCATCTACATGACATTCTTCTTGGTTGATGGTTTAACAATAATCGAATAGGAGACTAGACACTCATAGAAATATGATACAGGAGAAAGTGATACATTGGGTAGATATCAGTATCATCATCCAGAAAATACATTTCTAGGCCTATTTTGGATTTTTTCTTTGTTCTTTAAATTTCACAGTAATAAGATCCCTGAAGGGCCAGTTCTCTGTGTTTCCTCATAGGTATGGAAGACATTGTAATGTGTCAACGATCAGATGACTAAAAATACTGGGAAAGCAAGAAACAGTCAGAAATATTTGAGGATATAAGAAATAATGCAAAATGAAACTTTAAGTTTTTAATGTCACAAGGAAATGTTCTATTATGCATAAGGATCAGGGACATAGGGGTTGACTGGCTACAACAATGCTTTATATGTGTATAGAAATTACATGATGTTAAAAAGTCTTTAAAATGAAGTGTTTAATGGTATCTTTATAAGAATTTGATAAGGTGAATTAGTATCATTATTTTGTAAATTAAGAGGTTGGAGGGGTGCCTGGGTGGTTCAGTGGGTTAAGCGCCTGCCTTCAGCTCAGGTCATGATCCCAGGGTCCTGGGATCAAGCCCTCTGTCAGGTTCCATGTTCAGCTGGGAGTCTGCTTCTCCTTGTCCTTCTGGCCCTTCCCGCCATATGTGTTCTCTCTCTTTCAAATAAATGAATAAAGTCTTAAAAAAAAAAAAGAAGTTGGAGTTTAACCAAAAGAAATGGCATGTTTAGGATACCATGACCAATAAGCAGAGGACTAGAATGAGTCACCCAGCCTCATCTCCTGACCTCATCTCCTGCTCTCCCTACACTTGCTCACAGACCACAGAGTTTTTACTGTTGGTGTTTGCCAATGTTCCCGTCAAAAGTGATAAATATCTATGAATCCACAGTATTTCTAACTGCTTTAGAATAAAATCTAAATATTATCATCTTCCTTTGTGTCCATAATATTTATTTCACTCAATTCTCACAAGAAACTTATGTTACAGGGATTGTTTTAAATTTCCATTTAATGCATGAGGAAAATAAACTAGAAAAGTTAAGAGCATGAGGTTATACAACTAGTTACTAGCTGGGCTGACTTTCAAGCAAAAATCCATCTTTTTTCAAAATCTGCAATCATTTTTTGCTTTTCCTTTTAGTGCTCTTGTGAATAATTTATGAGTTGTTTTTAATAAAGTTAAAATAGAGACAACGGTTGATACATTTGGGTAATCACATGACACCCGTTAAAATTTGACATCAAATTATATATAAGAATTAAACAAATCTCCAGATCCAACTCTATCTCACCTTTGTAATTGCTCAAAAGAAAGTGGTAAATGAGAAAACCTCAGGCAAAACTATTCTTCACTTAAGTGAAAATTGTTTCCTCTTGTCCCTTCTGCTTTCCTTTAAGTAAAATTAGAGTTGTTTGGTAAAATGTGAAACACTATGTTTAACATCAATAACTTGGCAAATAATCTAGAATTAAATTAATTTCTTAATGTAAGGTCTGATGATCAGTTACGGGGCTTTTGAGAAAGCAATGGAAAGAATATATCATTTTCAAAAAAAATTAATAGCTTTTTGGAATAAAAGAATGTGTGGCAAATTAAGAAATCAGAAGGCATTTTGACTGATCAGCTTTTTACTGTGGACTTCATGCCATTCTATTATGGCAAATCAACTTTCTTAGTAAAAAAAAAAAAAAACCTCTCCATGGAATAATAATGATAAATTAATGAACACCTTTAGCAGATATGGTGGAAGTTCATGTATTTATTCATTCATTGAATGCTAAGTCACTATTATGTGCCAGAACTGTTCTAGCTGCTTTGGATACATGGTGAATGAAGTATTCTAGTGCCCTTCCCTTGAAGATCTTGCCTGCTAAGTCCTACGACTTATGGTAAATCTGTACATTACGCGGCCTAAGACCCTGCCATTTCCTTTTCATGCCACTCACATCTTCCCATTAGTACATTCTATGAGAAATTTCTACAATAGAGTTATGAACCTCATTCACAAATCTGTTCACAAATACATCCTAAATCCTTTCTTCCTTTCCTCCTGGTGACCTTTTCAAAACAGCTCTTATTTGCAGAACTGTGTTAATTTATGTGTTCTAACCTCCATGTCAAAAATAACTTGTTTCTCTTGGGTGAAAAGGAAACCTCACCAGGAGTGACCGGCCTCTTTATCTTCATCAAGGGGGACTCTGAAACAACTTGAAATCTTTTACGGCCAGTCAATCCCTGTACTAATATAGCATTTCACAGGGTTTCTGCAATAACTATCTTTGGGTCTTCTCATAAGAGCCCTATAATAGCCATAAATATTCCTCAGGAGAGCAAGATAGAATCTGAAAGGCCTATAATAGCTATCATAAATGAATAATAAAATGTAGAAAGGACAAGCCACCACGAAAATGGCAGATGAATATGATGACGTGTGTACTGTACTTGAAGTAATTATTGGAGTGTTTTATTTACAGAAATTTTCCACAGTTTTTTTGTGGTGTCTGCGAAATTTAGCAAGGGCTGCATATACTGTAAAATTGGTGGCATGGAAAGAGGTGGTTCAGCACAATAAAACTGAGAAAGCGTCTCCTCATGTATCTTTTAGAATTAAATCAAGTACAACCATCTCACTACACTGGCTTTTGAAATTTATCAGTCTTAACAACAAATTCTATGCGCTCTGAGCATCCCAATAAACTTTGCTTATGTGTGTCAAAAAGAAACAATATGCCAAACAATAGTTTTTGCACTATCCTCAGAACTCATCAAGGAACTGGCAAGGAACTTCAACGGCCAAGATGAAAATGTGATTCGTGTGGGTGAGGGGGATGGGAGGGTACATGTCTGCAAGGAAATTTTTCAAAAAATGAATAATCACTGCATGACTTTCAATTGAAGAAGGCAGAGGGGAGAGAAACACATGTAACATTGTATTGTACTTAGTGAGGAAAGCAACTCCAGAAATCCCCACAGGCATGGAGAAGTAAGACATATGCTTTATGCCAAGGAAGCGTGTAATGTTTTCTAACTAAAAGGTTGTTTATCCTGCCAGGAAAAAAAAAGAATATATATATATATATATATATATATATATATATATATACACACACACACACATACATACATATATATATGTATATTTATGTGCCATATATATATATGTATGTATGTGTGTGTATATATATATATATATATAAAAGAACAGCAATGAGAAAAAAATTCTGGAAGACCTTGAGAGGCATCACAGAATAGAAAAAAGAATTATTTTGAAATGCTGAAGTGAAAGCAGTCTATCAATTCTTACTAACCTGCTGTATAATATCCTGAAGTCTTAGTGGCCTTTTTTTTTTTTTTCCAGTTGTAAAGGTTTACATGTACGGAAGTCTCCTTTTCAAAAGACCAGCTGATCATGAAGAAACCTTTGGGGAAACATCAGATTTGCAATTATTTCTCTTTGCTTCCCAGAGTTCTTTCTATTTTCCAAAAAAGACCTTTAAAAGAGATACGCTCAAAGGAAGCGTCCTTGCAGGTAGTTCTCTTCGAAACAAAATCTCAAGATCCCAGAAACGGTCTTTGACAACATTCTTGTTTTTTGGCTGACCAAAGTCTCTGGCATCTGGTCTTCCTTTTCCATGTTACTTGTCAGCCCAGTATGTAGGCTTTTTCATGTGGATATTTCTAAGCATTTTCTTATATCCAATCTATTCTGCCAATGGAAGAAACTAGATTAACATTCCCTATCTACAAATATCAGCTAAAGTTGTTCCCCTCAAATCTGCCCACAATCTCAGCCCAACCTATTTTTTTCACCTCATAAACATTCCACAGTAGACAAAAAACGTTTACTCTTTGATCATAAATTCGCTTGCACCTACTCTTTGTTTCACATTTGTCTCACATATCTAATAGTGTAGGTGCAACCCAAAATCTCTAACATTTATGAACACTTGGTTGACTTCAGCTGCTGAAAGCAACTCCTATAATGACTGTCTGAATCATTCATTAGAATTTATCATTGGTTGGCTCACATTACTTATTATATTCATGCATATCTTTTCTCCAAAAGTATATGGTTTGTTTGTTTTTTTCATGGAATTTATTACCACAATAAACACAGTGTTTTGTACATAGTTGATCAGATGGAATAGTTTTGTTTGGTTTTAAACAGCTCAGATATTTCTAATTTCTTCAAGATGGGGAGAAAAAATTGAAGCTGTGATTGTAGAAATTGGATCCTCCCTTTTGGTTCAAGGTAATTAATTCTGAAGTTTAGTTATAGTGGAAATGAAGACTCAATGGCTAATTTTTAAATTTGAGAACCTGATGATACAGACTTCTCTATTTAATTTACTTATGCTGATGTAAAGACTATGTGCCTAGTCAAAACTATATATTTCTGGGCTTCTCATTAACAACACAAACCACCTACACTCAATAACTCTTGTCTTCTCATTTACACAATAAACAAAATTTCCTGTCCATTCTTATGACATAAGGCTGTTGAGAGAAATAAATGTAAAATGAGGTGTCAAATTAATTTTCAAAGTATATATAAATGTGAGCTATTTTTATATACTGATGCATGTCTTCAGATTCTTTAGTGTGCTCTGATACTAGAGAATTTATGTGCCATTCAGGATTTTTGTTATATGGTATTCTTAAGGGCACGTTTCTGGTTATTGTTTCTTGCTTTCCTCTGCTGATTGGTTTTTCAAGTTGTACTGGATGCACTTGAATCTGAAACAATTACCAAAGTATACATAACTTGATCATACAGAATGCTTTTGACAATATTACCTAAATTCATTAAATTCATATATTGTCCTACTTCAACATCTTGCCAAGAGAGCAGATCCAAGCCAGTGTATTCCTTATTTGAATGATCTCTCTTTACTATTCTGTAGCATGGACACAATGTCTGAAAACAAAGATAAAAAAATTTTACCGTGTTTTGCAATAAAATATCAATAAACCTTTTATTATGTATATACATAAGTTATCAGACTTGGTTGCCACACTTTATTTATGTTCTAGTAGTATCTGATAATGAGAATTATTTTCAACATGATGTTTTATAAAGTATATTTCATTAAATATTGAACAGACTGGTGAGTGGGTCTACAAAGGAAAATCTAAGATTTTATATTTTATTATTTCGGCCTAATTTGCCACTCTTCTTAAACCAGGACTTATGCAACATATTCCATGTTATAGAAATGGTAGTATGTACAATTTATTACCTTCAAAAAATAATTATATTGCCCAATCCTATGATCAGCACTAGCAGAGTCCCTGATCATACCAAATGCATGGATAAGTTATTTCCCTTGTTTATTCTTAAAATTCCAGCTCAAATCTCACCTCTTCTCTGAGATTTTGTCTGATTTCTCAAGCAAAATTAATTATTCTCCCTACTTCAGTTTCTTAGATATTTGTCTATGCACTATTACATACGCATTGCATTATAATTGCCTAGACACTGAGTATAACTGTTGTCCACATTAAATAGTGAGTTTCTTGAAGTTAGGGAATCTGTCTGATTTTTGCCTGGTCTTTGTATCTCCAAAGCCTCCATATATTCTGGGCAAATGGTTACCATATAGCAAATATTCATTAAAAGAAAAATAATTCTTAGCTTGTTTGTAGGTAGATGCAAGCTGCATTTACTTCATTAAAATGCTAATCTCTTAGAAAATAAATTATTAAAACTGAAGCCCACTATAAAAGCTATATCAAAATCCACCTTTTCTTTCTCTAGACTGTCTTTCAGTTAATCAAACCAAAGAAGAGTATCCGTTTTGATCCTTGCTCTCTTTCAGATATTAGTTGCCATGACAATGTGAATCACGACGCCATGGCAGAGGCTAAGTGTAGATGACAATTCAGTTTAATTTAGTGAGACCATTTCCTGTGTTTCTTCATCCTCTTTTGCATACTGGCAGAACTGACTATGGTACATTTAAGCAAAGATTAGTTGATGCCTAGGGGTGAATATCCTCAGATATTAGACCTGTGGTAATAATACACTTGACAGTACTTGTCAATTCATGGATTTCAAAGTGTCACCATTTCACTCCCTGCCCCAACAAGAATTGATTCTGGAGAAAACTGTTTCATAGATAAAAATCTGTCATCTATTAACATTCATTTCACATTCTCACATTTTGCATGCTCTTCTCTCTGACCTATTGTCAGGGTCCTCTTCCGTTCCACCTACTGACTTGTTTTCTCATTATTGCTGTCTATCACAAGCAAAATGTACTCTAAAGGATTTAACACTTTACTAAAATGGTTTAAAATATTATATTTCACTGCCATTTTTAACTACAGTAGAATCCTAATCAAATGAATAACTCACCAATGCCAGAATCCCATGTATCAACAAAAAACTAATGAAGGTATCTTGGAGGTCCTAAGAAACTTTGTAGTTGTTCTGAAGTTATAGTACATTCATAAGCACTAATTTGACTCATAAATTTAAGAATCGAATGACTGAGTCAGATTCTGTTTATTTTATTTTGGAAACTCACACACAATTATCTATCTCTATCTACCTACCTACCTACGTATCTATCTACCTACCTACAAACCTATCTCACGACAACTCAACTGGATTCAACCACTTTCAATGTTCATGCACATGATAATCCAAACTGGTCATCTTATGAAGTATACTTATTCTATATTTTATACTTATGAAGTAGAAGAAAATCTAAGAGTCTAACTCCTGGAAACTTATGCGAAAGGAACTTCTTAGTTGTATTGTATTAAAATATATAGGATAGTTTAGTGGTCTGGGGATCCTAATGTTTCTGGAAGTTCTTCTCTAATAGAGATATTAGTAAATACACTCTTTATTTAGGAATATATTAAGATTAAGTATCTATTAGTTTTTTTGTTGTGCTTACCACATTTTGAAAGAAAGAATATCAATGACTAATGTTTAGAAATACCGAGTTAAATTTCCCTTCCATATTAATTTTAGAATTGTAAGGTTCTTGTATGGATTATCATTTTTGTTTAGAATTTTGGACAGTAACTTTGAGCTGTTTGAACTAAAATGACCATAGGAATATTCATTGCCTAAAAATAAGAAGACAAGTGGTAAAATTTTGTGAATTTTCAGTAAGCAATAAAGTAAAAGCTTCCTCAACTCAATAAAGTTTAAAAAAGCAGTGGAAGAAAATATTACTACTGCTACTATGATGACTAAGCCTGTATTTTGATTACAAAAAAGAAAGATCTTTATGGTGTACTTTGCGAATTCTGACACCAACACTGCAAACTTTATCAATGATTTTTTTGTTGTTTCATTTTTACAACTCTTAGAAACTTTTCTTTTAACAATTTAGTATTATTTTGGGAGAAACATGGACTATCCATTCGGCTACCTTCTCTCCGGCTTGTTTCCTGGGGCAAAGAGCAAGTTCACTCTGGCAGGGAGGATTAAATATACAGAACAGAATAGATATTAAATAATACTAATTAGGGGTCATACCTTATATTTAGTCAATAATCTTTTTCATAAATGAATACACCTTTGTTCTGGTTTCCAATCATGATTTTAGTGTAGAAAAAAAGCTACATCAAAGTTGCATCAGAATTTCAAAATTGCAGAAAGTTTTTCTCTGTTAGAAAATAAAAAGAAGTCAGTCTAAAAGAGGATGAGTTGGCTAAGTCGGTTAACTGCCTGTCTCTTGATTTCAGCTCAGGTCCTCATCTCAAGGTTGTGAGATCGAGCCCCACATGGGGCTCTGTGCTGGGCATGGTGCCTGCTTAAGATTCTCTCTGTCTCCCTCTTTCTCTGCCCCTCCAGCCTAAGATAAATAAATAAATAATATTTTGAATTAAGAAAACTTGGACTAAAAACCCAGTTCCCACAGTTACACCTGGGGAACCTCAAACAGGTAGCTCTACCTCCCTGATGCTCAAACTCCTAGGTAATAAGAAAATACTACTCACTTTGAAAGATTGGTCTGAGAAAAAAAAAAGAGAGAGAACCTAAGAAAAGTGCTTAGCACAATGCCTGAGAATGAGTGGCATTCAAATAAAATTTAATAGGCAGAGGGTTGACTGAGCCACCATTTTCTTTTTCTAAGACTCTCCAAACAATAACACACGAAGAAAAGAGAGGTAAAAATCCAAAACAATTAAGCAAACAGGAAGAAAGCAACCAGGGACCAATAAATTCTGATACATTTCTCAAAAATAGGAACTGGATAAAGCGTTGATGGATGAAATAGCAGTGAGGAAGGTCCAGCCTCAACGAGGGGCCCTCAGCAGCCAGGATGGGGCTGGTTGGCCCAGTGGAAGCCAGCAGAGGGTGATTTCCCAGACAGCAGGTGAGGCTGAGGGCAGCAGGGACAGTAGAGATGAAAATGGGAACTCCCGCATGCAGGTAAGTAAAAGCTCTCCATTCTTCTTTAACAACATTTGCTGTCAGAATTATTTGGAGCCAGTTCTTGCCTACAGGAGAAAAAGGTAGATATTTCTTCTTTAAAGAGATTGAGTAAATGGGGTTTAATGAGGTCAGTTAGTTTGGGTATTGGCAATTTAGTTAAGCCCTTCTTTTTGGCCTGGACGATTTTCTTCAGCTAGAACTTGATCCTGATCACTCTTAAAATGTAGTACTGAAGAAACTAAGACCCAAATTTAAAATAAGAATTTCTCAGCACAGGAAAGAAAGATCCTGACCATGCAAGTTCTCAACACACCAGAACTACAAGTTTTATTTTACACACTAGTAAAACTTCAGACTTCCTCCAAAAATTGTCTTGTGGTCATCAGGGGAGAGGGCCCTTTTGACATTTAGATGGGAGAAGAAACTTCATGTTCCTTAGAAGTAACAGGATCAAAAGAGTAAACTTCAAAAAGACTGTTTGTAAGGAATACTGATAACATATTTGAAGACGGCCACGTGGTCTTTGCAGTATGATATTAAGAATCTATCATTCTATTCAACTTTTTTTCTTTTTATTTTATTCACAGTACTGTTGTCTTATTATGGAGAGGGTAATTTTCCATGATTTTGCTTCCTTTATCATTATGCAATCCATGTGTTTATATCTAGGTATTCTGTAGGCTATCTGGTCCAGAGGTTGAAATTGTTAATTATCACTCAGGAGATATGCAAGAGAAAGGAACATATTGATAAATAAGATGAAATTATATTCCAACAGTGGAAATTAGAGTTATGGTTCTCTTTTCTGTGCTACAATTCCTAAAGTTATTTGTTCTAGGTCACCATGGGGTTTTTCAAGATTCTTCCACAGTCCACTGTGGATGCTGTAGGATAACTTCCTTTCTAGGTTAAAGCTATCACCAGGCTGTAAGAAACCACTGGTCCCAAGTTCTGCTTTGTTTAAGTGTAGCTAGAAAACTTTAATATATTTTTAAAATTGTACCACCTTCTACAATCACTTTTTTTAAAGTAGTCTCCATGCCCAACACAGGACCCAGCATGGGGCTTGAACTCATGACCCTGAGATCAAAACCTGAGCTGAGATCAAGAACCGGTTACTTGGGGCACCTGGGTGGCTCAGCTGGTTAAGCAGCTGCCCTCAGCTCAGGTAATGATCCCGGGGTTCTGGGATTGAGTGCCGCGTCAGGCTCCCTGCTAAGTGGAGAGCCCACTTCTTCTCCCTCTGCCTGCCACCCTGCCTGCTTGTGCTCTCTCTCTATCTCTCTGTCAAATAAAAAAAAAAAAGAAAAGAAAAGAAAGAAAAAAAAAGAAAAAGAAAAAGAACCAGACACATAACTGACTAAGCCACCCCGGTGTCCCTATAAGGGACTTTCAAGGAGCTATTGAAAAAAGAAGTTTCAACCAGTGTACAAAGTAATCAATATATTACCTTAAAAGATTTTATATGTCAGATATAAATAAATTTCTTTTTCATACATGCAATTATTTAGAAAGACCATAAACTTCTCTCGGTACTATATAATCTTTGTAACTGTAGCAAAATTTGGAAAATATATCCAATAAATACTTCTCTGGGATATGTTAATACTAAGTGTGTGCTTAGTAAGATTTAAAATCATAAAGATAGATCATTCAATTATCTGATTATTTATTCAAAGTTTTATTCTCATGGTTATAATGCTGTCACTCCAACAGGCTGAATTTCCCCACAGATTGCAATAACATAAAATATCGAGTATGTGGAGATCCTTTCTGAACATGAAATATTAATATTATGTTTTTTAAACCTTCTTATACTTATTAAAACTTTTAAATTTATCTTTGAGTTGCAGGTTCTTATTAACTTAACACTTTAGGCTTAACTTGGGTTTGCAGTGTTTAAACCTAACTGCTTTTACTAGGAGGCATTATCTTGAGCCAACACCAACTGCAGAATAATTTTTCTCCAAATAAGAACAAGGAGATACCTGGAATCATAGAATTTTATATAGTTAGCAAAGAATAATACATGTAAGTAAAATCTCTTGACTTTGGTTTGAGAACCTATTTAATTCATAGATCAACAATATAACCTACCTCTAATAATGGACAACAATTGACTAAGAATTCCAGTTCTTCAGAGGTCTATGGATAAATGCAGTACTACTACTCAACTAACACGCAGACCCAAATTTCCAAAACCAGGTAGTAACCATAGAAAAAAATAACCATGAGAGTCTAGTCTTTACAAGACTATATCATTAGAAACCCCTATTTCCTGGCTCCAGTTTGGTTTGGCCAATAAAATACCAAGAAGGAAGAAGGGAAGAGACTCTGGGCATTTATTTTCCCGTTTCTCTCACGGCCGACCTCAGTTTTAGCTCAGGTGTGTTTCTCTGACCATGCACTGAAAAACAGCTCCTGTATTCTACGAACGGTTCTCTCAGTGCGATCTAGTGAAGTCTGTGGCTGTTGAAAGCTTCCCCTCTGTTTTCATACTTCCTCATTTTTTTGTTCCCTGAACCTTGGCTACAAGTCTGTACAGAGTCTATGACTTAAATTCTCTTCAGTCATTCGATTCAATACACCATCTATTTCCTACCAGGATCTTGATTGACATAGAATATTCCATCTATGCTATATCTTTTATTTCCGCAGAGGACTCTTCTAAGAACTCAGCGTATTTAGGAATGAGCCTGGAGGGGATTAATCTTCTAGAGGAGTGAGTTTGGACATTTGCTCTTAGAGGTTTTTAAAGATGCCTGAGAAGTTTCGTATCTAACTTTTTCCTCTACATCCTTAATATGATTTTGTAACTCTTCCTGGTTACCTGTGTAACAGACGAAGATTTTGTATTATTTTGATAAGCCTGAAGAAGACCTGGGTCCAAAGCCTCAGATAAAGTGACCCAGGAAGGAAGGTGCTGGGCCTGGGGATGCAAATATGCCAATGGCATGACCCTCAAGTGGGCCTGAGCCCTTGGCTGCGTGCACCTCTCTCCATTAACGGCCATGCAGTGGCAACGTACCAGGTGCGGTGCAAAGGGAGCGGAGGGCTCCACATGAGGCCTGTGAGGCAAAACCTTTGTAACTGCTTATGGTCAGGCCTGAAATGATCATACATATGTTTTTAACCAGGAGGCAGACTCTTCGTTAAATTATATGTTACATATCTCAGACTGATCTATCATCAAAGGTTATGTTTAGTATTTCAGCTGACTACTGGATCAAGTCACCTTTCAATTATGTTAAAAGCAAATTTTTCAATTGACATATACAAAACGTTTAGTAGATGTTTTGCAAAAGTACTTGCGGGCGCCTGGGTGGCTCAGTGGGTTAAAGCCTCTGCCTTTCATTTTGCTTTCTTCTGATCCATTTCTACTGTATTTCTGGAGTAATCTTTCTGAAATTAAAATCTGATCATGAATCCCTTTTGTCAGTCATTCTTTAATAGTTTGTCCATTTTTTAAAGAATAAATTCTAATTTTCTTTTTTCCGGGCGCCTGGGTGGCTCAGTGGGTTAAAAAGCCTCTGCCTTCGGCTCAGGTTATGATCTCAGGGTCCTGGGATCGAGGCCCACCTTGGGCTCTCTGCTCAGCAGGGAGCCTGCTTCCTCCTCTCTCTCTGCCTACCTCTCTGCCTACTTGTAATCTCTCTCTGTCATATAAATAAATAAAAAAAAGTACTTGCTACACAGTTGTTAGAATCACTCACAAAATATTTTTAATTGTCTCTGTTAGTTGTCCCAGGATTTTACCCACAAACAGTAGAGTATTCTAAGATTTAGGATAAGTGGGAGATACGACTATCTTTGGTAAAATGATAGAAAGGTGATTGTGAAAATGTAGGTAGGAAAAGAAAAACCAAACTTCAGCCAAATAAGGTGCCTTCACAGTTGGTTCAGTTTGGGGAAAGTATATACACACATGTAGTTTCAAGTTATAGAAACCAATTCCTTTGAACTATCTATACCATTTTACTTCTTCTAGGGTCTTCATATACCCCCAGAGGCTGCCCATACCCATTTTGAAGATTGGCATGATAATCACACAGGGAGTAAGTGGAAGAGTCAGGGCACAAATCCTGGCAATCTGCCTTGAGGATCTGTTTTTTTTACCATACTCTACTGCCTGAGGGACAGGTTTCAAGATCTGCCTTGATGGTATGATTTGGCCACATGAAGAATAAAATGTTTTACTGACAGCACTTGCTTTCTTAGAAGTTACTGGACTCTATCTGGCCAATATGGATGTAACACAGGAGAATAATGTTCACAAGCACAACTGTGTAGCAGAGCAAGAGAGTCACAGGTCCAGTTTGGACCAAAAGCAGAGAGGTGACAGTGAAGTTCACTGGCAGAAACATCAACAAATGATGCCAGCCAAATTAAGTTGTTATTCTCTTGAAAGCAAATAAAACAGTGTCTTAACTTTACTCCTACACAGAAGTCTATTCAGGTGGATTCAATGTCAAATGAAAAATTGTGTAATTTTCAGAAGAAAATAGAGAAAAATAGCTTTATATCCTCAAAATAGAGGAAGATTTCCTCAACAAGAAACAAACAAAAAGGAATAAAAACTTTTAAGAGAAACAGCATTAAATGTTGAAACATATATTTAAAACATTCTATCAAAGTCAGTCTTAAATAAGTGAAAATAAAAGCCACACACTTATAAAAAATTAAATAAATATATATTCCTTGTTATATTTTTAACAAATTAGTAAAAAATAAAGTGTCTATACCCACTAGAAAAGTGATCAGATATACAAAAAAGACATTTGTAGAACAGGAAACCCAATCGGCACTGACAATGAGCAACATGCAAATTATTAAGCCACAGTGAAATAGAACTCCATCGTTTCAAGAGATTTTATATGTCTTCATATAAAAAGCTTCAGCTTTTGGCATGAATTTGGAGCAAGGAGTCAGTTGGTAAGATTACAGTTTGGTAGGTAACTTGGCAATATCTAGTAAAATTGAAGATACACACAGATTCTGTGACCCAACAATTATTCTCATATATATCACTGAGAGAATCCTTCCTGAAACTCACAAATATACATGTATAAAAGTGTCCATTGGAGAATATGAGGAAAAAAAAACAAAAGAAATCTTAAACATCTATCAACTTGAGGACAGATAAAAAACTTGGAAGTTTGTGGAGTAAAGTACAATAATACAGCTGTGCTAATGAATGACCTATAACCAGAGGTAGGAATATGGACACTCTTAAAACATAATATGAATGAGGGCACCTAGGTGGCTCAGTCGGTTAAGCCTCCGACTCTTGATTTCAGCTCAAGTCATGATCTCAGGTTTGTGAGATGGAGCCTGGTGTTGGGCTCTATGTTCAATTGGAAGTCTGCTGCAGATTCTTTTCCTCCTGCTCTGCCTCTCTTCCCTGTCTCTCTCTCTCAAAAATAAAGGGTGGGGGGGAAGCAAATATGAAGGGAAATGCGAACTAGTAAATGGTATGCACAGTATGGTAGCATTTAAATACATTTAAGTTACATAAAAACACACTATCTGGTTTTTAGTGACATATGCATGTGTGGTTTATGTCTTTCAGAAATTCAGGGAAATAATAAACCACCAATTCAGAGTTATAATTAGCTGGGACTGGTGGCAGAAGGGAGTTTGAGGAGTGATATCCACAGAGGACACAAATGATACCCAGAAGCATACAACTCTATTTGTACATTTTATTTCTTAAACTGGCTTGTGGAAACTTGTTATTCTCTCTATCATTGTTCATACAATTTTAAATAATGCTTCCAGAGGGCTGTCCTTGGGGGAAAGAAGGAGACCCCAGAGGCTGTGTAGTATCATTGAGAGTGCAGAAAAATGTGATGGAATGATGAAAAAACAGAGTGAAGAGTGAAACCGCATCAGAATGTCACTACCCAAGAACAGAATACAACTACCATCAAAGAAAGGCCATGCTTGAATAGGAAGTAAAGGACTTCATAAAAACTAGAATATCTTTCTACTGTTTGCTGCATTTTGTTTACTCACCCAATTACTCTCTGTGTGAAATTTCAAAACTGTGAATAGTTATCTCTGTAATAAATAGCTCACCAAGCTATTTGCAAATGTCAGCTAGAGAACATGTTCTGGAGAACTAGTCAGTCAAACAAAATTCCCTTTTCTTGTTTAGCCAAAAGAAGTGAAAAAAGTAATTATAGGTAATTTTCCAATCATTCCCGTGATATGAGATAGTATGTCACACAGAAATTACTAGATAATGGTTTTCTATTACTATCCTTTAATTGCATATGGGGAATATAACATAGATATTATCAATCTTAATAAAGTAAGGCCCACATATGACAGGACGTAAGGTAAGGCAAAGCAAGTGAATGGAAGGGGAGGGCATTCATGCCTAATTTTATGAGCGAAGAATCAGGAGATATTTTTATAGTGGATGGTATAAAGAAATGAAGTTTAAATATATTGTTTGATATTGAGACAGGGACCTGTCAAGGAACTTAGAAGAAGATATAACCAGGAGTAATATTTACATAATATGTCAACTTTTACAGCTAGTTAGACCAATCCAAATGCACCCACCCACCAGCTTTAGTGCTAGGTCAGGCCTGAATGGTTTTCTTTTCACTTTCAGGTGATGATCTTGCTTCTAATATTGGGTATACAGAAATTATCACTTTAAAATTCCTCCATATTCCGTGTGCCTGGGTGGCTCAGTGGGTTAAAGCCGCTGCCTTCGGCTCAGGTCATGATCCCAGGGTCCTGGGATCGAGGCCCACATCAGGCTCTCTGCTCAGCAGGGAGCCTGCTTCCTCCTCTCTCCTCTCTCTCTGCCTGCCTCTCTGCCTACTTGTAATCTCTCTCTCTGTGTCAAATGAATAAATAAAATCTTTAAAAATAAATAAATAAAAAATAAAATAAAATAAAATTCCTCCATACTCCTACTTAATTTCTAACCTACTTGCATGTTCATTTTTTTGTTCATTTTCCCTTGTGCTGCTTTCAAATTTTATTTCTCCTTCTTGTTCCATAACATTAATTCTTAATCCCATCTCCTTTGACAATCTTAAGAAATTAAGGATTTTCCCCATTGGTTACTCATTCCTCTAGGCTCCTAACCCATCATTCTCTCCCTATCTAGGAGAGAATATTCATAACAGCATAAAAATGCATCTTACAACTTCATAGTCTTTTTAAAAAATCCTTTTTTTCCTACAATTCTTTCCAGCTACTACTCCATTTCTGGGCTTATCTATATGGATGAAATTTCAGAAAGAACTATCTACACATACAGACTCCACTTTCTCACTTTCCATTCACTCCTCAGTGCTCTGCAATTCTGCTTCTTTCTCCATTATTACACTGGTACATCTTTTGTCAAGATCTCTAGAACTTTTGCCAAATTCAGTGATCATTTTTTTTTTTTGGTCCTAATTTTACTTCTCTACCATCTTTATCACAGCTCAGTGTCCCCTTCTTCTGAAAACCATCTCCTCTCTCAGCTTCAAGGACATCGATCTTTTGGTTTTTCTAATAACCTTTCCAATAATTTCCCTGACAGCTTCATGTTGGAGTCTCCAGGGCTTACTCATCAGTCTTCTGCTCTTTTTTGTTGACATTCTATTCCTACGGCTGCTAATGACTCTTAAATTTCTCATTGGACCTCTCAACTGCCTATTCCTAATGCCAACTTTCTCGTTTTATTTATGAATCTTAAAGTGACATGTCCACAGTGGACATGATAATTTCTCCTTATGAAACCTGGATGTGTTTCTTATCTCAGTAAATGGCATAATCATTCACATACTTTCTCAAGCAAAAAACTCTGGGTCTTTTTTTATTGGTCCCTCTCCTCTATCCCCCTCTATCCAAAACATTGGGAAGTGTTGCTAATGCCACCATCAAAATAAATTTAATGTTCGCCTCCTAGTCTTCCTATCCAGCACCACTATTGTAATTCAGGACACATCCGACTAAACTATTGCCATAGTCTCTTTCTGGTCAGCAGATTTCTACTCTTATCCTTCACACTCTCAACTGCCAGTAATCTGTGCAACACAAAGCACCTGGTTCAACTTTTTTTAAAGCCATGAATCAGACCTTGTCCTACCTCATACAATTCTTCCATTGACGTCTTGTGGAAATTTGAATATAATCTAACATCATGCATATGGCCTAGAAGCCTTAGGTATGCCCTTCAACCACATTCTGAACAACTCATATTTTGGTTCTTATGCTCCAATCACACTGGCCTCTGTACATCTTTTAAATACACTAAGTCCTTTCCCATCCCAGCACAGATCATTTGCATTTCCTGGAAGACATTGTTTGGGTTCATTACACAGTTGTTCCTTTCTTAAACTTCATGTGTCATCTTAAATGGCTTCTATTTGAAAAAGGCACATATTGCCCTGCCTCCGATGTAATCAGTTGTCCCCCTTATCTGTTTTTCTCTGTCACTGAACTCCTTTCAATTTCTGCAGAGAACACATTTGTAATTTTAAAGTTATTTTTGTGTTTACATATTTATTTTCTGCTCTCACTATACAGTAGCTTCCATGGTGGCAGGAATTCCATACTTTTCAGCACCAAGTATCTTATAGAATTTATTTATTGTATAGATGAATGAATGATAGACTATTATGGATTTGAAATAACTCATGTTTATAAACAACTTAGTTCCTTGTAAGTGTCTAAAGTCAGAGATGATATCATGCTTCTTTGCACTTCCACAAGGCATCTAGCTGTGCTATACACATTAGAACAAAATCATTATTGACTGTTTTAAATTCACATTCATACATATAGTTAATGACTCACACAATTTATACCAAGTCTTCTCATTTATTTCTCTTTATCTAGTATTTTCTGCCACAGAGTCAGCACCCATGTTCAGTGGTTGAGCTAAAATGAACAATGTAGAACTAATAAATATAACAAACTAGTTAATTTAATTTCCCCTTTGTTATTGCCAATTTGGAAGCAAAACGCAAATTCTAATTTCATTGAATTTTTATAGGAAAAATAAATTAGTAACATTCTCCTCAAACACAATAAAGAAACCCACATGGTTTCTATTTTTACATTGCCTTTCCTCATAATTTTAAACCACCCACAATTCGGTCTAACAATCTGTGTGCTTTTTCCTCTGGGGAACTTGCTAAATTTGCAATTGAGATAAGCAATCAATGCTCACCTCTGCTAAACTGTACATAAATATTATTTCAAAAGGAAATTCCTTGGAGGAACTCCTTTATGGAATGTAACTTCATTAGTAAGTAATGGATTACTCTATTGCAGGTTTTCTCCCATCAAGCTAATTTGGAAACTGTTAATTGTCTTACATTCCTTTGATATGGTAAAATGAATGATACCCCTGTGTGAGAATCGACCTAATTATAATTATGCTTTCCATGAGTTAACGGTATTGACTTCATTCGACTTTCATGTTCATATTAATCTATTTATTATAGGATATTTACAGAATTGAATTGGAATGGAATTTATCCTCATCTCTACTTTGTTCCTTGAGCTTTCATAGGTCTTGTAACAGAGAAAAAAAAGAAATCCAGTATTAAAGGAAAAGATCTCAGTACTCTTAACTTTCCTCAGTGTTCACACAAATTCTTTTCACCACTCCTATGAGTTTACATACATGTTTTCTTTTTTTTTCTTTTCTTTTCTTTTTTTTTTTTCCCAAAAAGGGAACTATAAGATCTAGCTCTTGGTTCTCATTAGCAAATTTGGTTTACTCAGTAGCGAAAGTTTTTCCACTACTCATTTTTATTTATTTGCTTGGTCAATAGAGATAAATTTTGAATTTTTCCTTCAAAATACATTAGTAAAATTTTTACAAAATATCAGAGTACTATAGAACTTTTGGTTAAAATAGACTTTGTGGAATATAATCTAATTAAATTTTATAGATAGGAAACTGAGGCATGGAAAACTTAAGTAAATTTGTTTAATCCACACCACTAAGGTCACAGAATCATAACGCTGGAAGACACCAGAAGGAAGAGCTCATCTATTTTCTTATCCCCAAGTCATCTTGGGTGGCAATGTTAATATCTGAGAAATAGTTCATGGGGAATGTGAACCAAATTTTTTAACTAAAATATAATGGATATTTTTACAATTTCAAGTTAAAATTTGCCAAGTTGATAGTGAATTTTCCTCAAGACTGATTTACCCATTGTAAAATGTTTGCCACCGATGAACAATGAACAAGAGAAATTATGAAATTATATCTCCAATATTTTTTTATTTGCTGTACTAGTTTTCTACTGCTATGCAACAAATTCCCAAAATTTTAGTGGTTTAAACAACATGAATTTACTATCTCACTATTTCTGTAGGAAAGGAATCTGGTACTTTTTTGCTGAGTGTTCTGCTCATCTTGTCACCTACCTGAAATCAAGGTATTAGTCAGTGCTGTGATCTCACCTGTGGCTCAAGGACCTCTTCCAAGCTCCATGATTGTTAACAGAATTCAGTTCCCTGTGGTTGTAGGACTGAAACTCCTGCTTTTTACTCTTGTCAACCAAGGGCTATTTTCGGCTCTTACAGACCACCCATCATTTCCTGTCACATAGCTCTTTCCACCACTTTCAGTTTGCTCCTTTAAAATCAGTAGGAGAATCTATGCTGCTGCTCCTTGACTCTTTAATGTGCTCCACTGATGGGATCAGACCAACCCAGAACAATCTCCCTTTTGATTATCTCCAGGTGAGCTGCTTAGGAGCCTTTATGCCATTTCCAAAAGCCATTTTTGCCATGAAATGTAACACAATCATGGGAAACGTATCTTTCTGCATTCAAAGGTTTCACAACACTCCAACCGAGGGTATCATTCAAGGCGGTATCCCACAGAGATTGAGCCCCACATCTGGCTCTGGGTTGGGGGTGGAGTCTGCTTAAAATTCTCTCTCCCTCTCCTTCTGCGCCCCCTCTCTCTTTCAAAAAATAAAATAAAATAAAAAGTTTATTAATTAAAAAGGAAGTACTTCAATGGTCAGATGAAGATTACAGCCCCATGCCCACACTTTTGAGAGCATATGGAGAAGAGAAAGAGTACTGGAAGTTTCACAATGATGCTAAGCTCGTCCTACAAAAAAAGGCCCAAGTTCCAGAACAATACACAATATGTATTTTGTAGATAAAAAAGTTATTTTATTGTTGAAAACAAAGGGAAGGGCAAAATGTGTACTTAGAAAATGCAAAGCACCAGGGCAAATGGGAGGGGGAAAATGTGTACCTAGAAAATGTAAAGCACCATGGTAAAACAAGTATTAAATATAGAATTGTATTCAACTGGCAAGTTTTTCTATAGTGACCTTTTTACTATCTGCCTTATTGTTCTATTAAAATAAATAAAAGAGCAAAGCATCTTACAGAATGCTTATAGAAATCATCAAAGTAAGGGTTTTCAACCATGATCAATTGTATGAAAAGTATATAGTAAACTTCCTTCTCCTTTGCAAATTGTCTCATGTAGAAGCAAGGCGTTCTTATTTATGGAACTTGTATACACACTCTGGAACTCAATATCCAACTGTTAAATCCTCCGAATAAAAGAAGAACATAGAAGATTTTTAACTTGCCATGGGTTCATTTTAATCTTGATTTTGAAAGAACACAAGAGCTATCCTGAGATTTTGTCTCTCTTCCTTAGGTCTCCCTAAGTTGTCAAGAATCAGGCAACTGTTTATATTATCAGTGGAACAGGATAAAACTGTTTTTGATTTTTTTAGCCTTTTTTCATGGATGGTATACTTACCAGTATTCTTGCCAGTTTCAAACCTAACAATTTAAGGCACTAATGAGAGGGGAAGAAAACTTGTGTTCTCTGACATATTTACCAGTTGAATGCCCTTACAGTTATGTTAAAGGTAACTGTTATTTCAGAACAATCATACTCCTTTTATATAATTTGCATTTAAGAATACATTATTCTTGGGGCACCTTGGTGGCTCAGTGTGTTAAGCATCTGCCTTCGGCTCAGGTCTTGATCCCGAAGTCCTGGGTTTGAGGCCCACATCGGGCTCCCTGCTCAATGGGGGGTCTGCTTCACCCTCTGCCTTTCACCCCACTTGTGCTTTCTCTCTCCCTCTCTTTCTCAAATAAGTAAATAAATAAATAAAACCTAAAAAAATAATGCATCATTCTAAGTGAGATAAGCTAGACAGAGAAAGACAAATATTATATGATCCCATCTATATGTGTAATCTAAAAAATTTGAACTGGTAAAACCTAGAGTAGAACAATGGTTGCCAAGAGCTGAGGGTTAGGGAAAATGGCAAGATGTTGGTCAAAGGATACAAATGTATCCTTTATAGGATGAATAAATCCTGGGGTATCTAATGTACAATAGCATATTATAGTTAATAACACTGTACTGTATACTTGAAATTCATCAAGAGTGTAAGTCTTAAGTGTTCTCATCACACACACACAAAAACCAACTATGTGAGGTGATGGATATGTAAATTAACTTGATTGTCCTAAGAATTTCACAATATATACATATATTGAATCATCACATTGTACATCTTTAAAACCCACATTTTACCATCTAAATGTATATAATTTTTAATTGTCTGTCATACCTCAACCAAGATATAAAAAAGGAATATAATAAGCCTTCTGAACATAAAAATCTTTTAAATTTAATTGGGTTTTATAGTCTATAGAATGCGCTGAAGGTCCATTTCTGATTATTTTTTTCTCTTCCTGGGAAAAAACAGGCCAGAATATTTGGACTACACCTCTCTTTGAAGAGAGGAATAACATCAGGATGAAATATATTATTAAAAATTTTATAAGAATATCAGAAAGTACAGCACAGTGAAGAAATATCACAAAGAAAATGAAATTCAGAGAGATAAATGAATTCTAAACCTAACTTTGCCTAAGGACATATGTAGATTTCAGGAAATTTGAACTTTCCATTGAGTGAGACTAGTGTAAGTCAAAGCATAAAAACTGAAAGCAGTGAGTCCCAAAAATTACCTTTCCCAGAATGCACTGGGATCTCAGAGAGCAACACCCTCAGGATGAAACTGAGAAATGAAGAAACTGCTTTTGCACGGAATTTTGTTTGGACAGTCTAGGAAATCTTAAGCCATGTAATTGGTTTAAATTGGTTCTAGGTCGGTATTGTTTGTGGGTTCTTGGCTGAAGTCAGTCACTATACATTCTAAAGGAAAAGAAACATTAACCCAGCTCTCCCCTTACTGTTATAAATAATATCTCAAGATTGATGTCCATCACATAGTCAATGATGATCAGACACAGAAAGAAATATAAAGACACCACAAGTGAGAACTGCCCAGAAAGTAAAAGAAAACAGAAACAAATCATTGAAAATTCAACTATTAGAAGAATAAACACAGGCTATAAATTAACTATATTTAAAGAAATTTAAAACAACAAGCTTGAAGATATCTACAAGGAAAATAAAACTTTACAGAATATCAGTATGAATTTGGAAAAGAAATGTAGATGTTATGGGAATGAAAACATTTGATAATTGGGAGTCTGTTAGACTCAGCTAAAGAGAAAATTACTTAACTGAATAATAGATGAGAACAAATTATCTAGAGCACTGATAAATACGAAGAGATACCACATATAATAGATACATAAGTACATATCGAGCATATATATGTAAAAGCAAATTTGTCATACAGCTAATGAGTTTCAAAATGAAAGGCAAGTGAAAATATGGTAGTAGTGTTATTTTAAAAGACAATAAATAGGGCGCCTGGGTGGCTCAGTGGGTTAAAGCCTCTGCTTTCGGCTCAGGTCATGATCTCAGTGTCCTGGGATCGAGGCCCGCATCGGGCTCTCTGCTCAGCAGGGAGCCTGCTTCCTCCTCTCCCTGTCTCTCTGCCTGCCTCTCTGCCTACTTGTAATCTCTCTCTCTCTGTGTCAAATAAATAAATAAAATCTTTAAAAAAAAAAAAAAACAATAAATATTTTACAAGTAATGAAAAAACAATGATGTAAAAAATACTTCGCATAGAAACATTATAATTTAAAAATAATATGCAAAAGATAGTATCATCAATGCTGCAAGAAAATAATAGATGGGTATTTTAGAGAGGATCAGAGGGATAGGTAATTTTCAACAGTAAAAATAAGAGCCAGGAGACAGTGGAAATACATTTTCACTATGCTAAAAGAAAATAACTGCCAGCCCAGAATTTCATAATAAATGAAAATATATTTTAGAAAGCAGTTTCAATATGAGGGCAAGAAAATGACATTTCATCACAAACAAAAACAAAGAAAATTTGTCATCCACATAGTCACAATGAAGAAAACTCTAAATAATCTATTGCAGTCAAAAGAAAATTGATCTCAAATGTAAGGTCTGAGAGACAAAAAAAAAAAAAAAGACCAAAGAAAGTGTTAATTGCATGGGAAAATATAAATAAAGATTATATCAATCCATACTATTAATAATGTGTAGTGTTAAGTTAAATAAGATAGATTCAAGGGTGCTCGGGTGGCTCAGTGGGTTAAAGCCTCTGCCTTTGGCTCAGGTCATGACCTCAGGGTCCTGGGATCGAGGCCCTCATCGGGTTCTCTGCTCAGCAGGGAGCCTGCTTCCTCCTCTCTCTCTGCCTGCGTCTCTGCCTACTTGTGATATCTCTCTATCTGTCAAATAAGTAAATAAAATCTTTTAAAAAAAAGATAGATTCAAAATGCATGACAATAATCTATCTTCTTTTTCTTTAACATCACAGAAATTATTTTTACAGATTTAAACCATCTGTATTGATATTTTCCTATACATTCATTATTTCTTTTATTTTTATTTCTTCAGGCAAATAGATAACACAAAAGAACATGGTAGATTTAAAACCAAATATCTCAATTGTTACATTAATTATAAATAGACAAAATGCTCAAGTAAAAGAGACCATAGTCAGAACATAATATTATGGCTCTTATAGGAAACCCACATAAATTATGAAGATAAAAATGTTAAAAATAAAATGATGGAGAAATACTTCATAAAAATCACCTTTATATATATATAGTTATATTATTATTTAGACAAATGAACTTTAAATCAAAGGGAATTAAAGAGAATTACTTCATAACAATAATTTACATTTAATCATGAAGATAGAAATATTTAATTTTTGTACACACCTAATAATGTATGCACGTAACAATATATAGAAGAAAAATTGACTAAACCATAAGAAATAGAAAACCCTCATATTGGGAGATTTTTAAATATTTCTTTTCTTAAGTGACAGAACAAGCCGATAAAAGAATATCATTAAAGATCTAATGCGTAAGTATATGATGGGCAAATTTGGCCTAAGAAATAATTACAAAATAGCATATCCAACATCTGAAAAACACGCATTATTATAAAGCACACCAATCATTTTTTTAATGACCACATACTAAAACATGCAGTAATTCTCAAAATAAGTTTCAAAGGATAAAAAAACATCAAGTAGTGTCTGACTACAATTAATTAATCTAGAGTACGATGATAAAATGTAACAAAACAGTTACTATATGTTTGGTAATGACAAGTATACTTCTATATCCACCAGGTGCCAAAAAAGAAATAAAACGGAAATTAAAGAGTATTTTAAAAAGGCCTATGAAATTACTGCATAAGCACAAAATGTGGATCCACTGAGGCACTGTTTAGAGAGAATAAGAAACTGGAAGGATTTAATGAACTAAAATAAAGCCCTACAAATATAAAATACAGGGACTCCCTAGTGCCAGAAGTAGTTTCTTTGAAACTATCAATAAAAGGGCTAAGTCTCTAGTGAAGTCAAACACGGAAAAGAAATGAGAAAAAGCAAAAATAACCATAACATGGATTAAAAGGGAACACGAATGAGAGCCATGTAGATATTTAAAAGATAATGGGACTTGTCTCAGCCAGCTGGCCGAATAAGGACTCCTAGAACTCGTTCTCCCACAGAATTAACGATTTAACGATGATAGACGGACCAAAGTACCTTTACGAGGTTTCTAAAACCCAGTTAACAGCTTTCAATACCTCGGGTGCTTTCCAAGCACAAAGCTGAGGAAAGCCACATTGCCGTGGTTAGGAAGAGTGACTTCACTTTACCAACATCAGCCCCTTCCGCCAAGCCGTCAGAGCTCAGCGCCAGAAGAGAACCTCAGGCTTGCGGCTTCTTTCTCAGGGGAGAAGAGCGGAGTGGAGGACACATCAAATGTTCTGGTTGTTTGGAGGACCGCTCAGGGGGCTTATCAACACTAGATCTGCCTGACCGAAATGCTAAAAGGAGTCCTTCAAGTTAAAAAGAAGGATGCTAAACAGCAACAACAGAAAACATATGAAGGTATAAAACTCACTGAAAAAGGTAAATATGTAGACAAATGCAGACTACTAATAGACTACAGTGGGTTAATATTCAAAATAAATAAGAAGCTCCTTCAACTTGAGCAAAACTGAAATAACCCAATTAAAAAATAAGCAAAGGACTTTAATATAGACATTTCTTGAAAGAAGACATACAAATGGATGATGGGTGTCTAAAAAGATGCTCCACATCACACCACCAGGGAAATGCAAATTCAAAAGATTTTTAATTAGGATCTCAAAGATATAGCTGCACTCCCATGTTAATTGTGGCATTATTCGCAATATTCAAGAGGTGGAAACAACCCAAATATCCATGAACTAATGAAATGTATAAAGAAAAAGTGTGGTATACATACAAAAGGATTTTTTTCAACTTTATAAAGAAGGAAATCCTGTTATGTGCTACAACATGGATGAATCTTGAGGACATTATGCTAGGTGAGATAAACTAGTCACAGAACAAACATTGCTTGATTCCATGAGGTATCCAACGTAATCCAACTCTAAGAAATAGAAAGTAGAACGGTGGTTGTCTGGGACTGGGGGAGGGGGAAATGAAGAGTTGCTTGTCAACGGATATAGAGTTTCAGTCGTAAGAGACTCTTGATCTCACAGAACAAACTGAGGGTTACTGGGGGGTGGGGGGGTAGGGATAGGGTGACTAGGTTATGGACATTTGGAAGGGTATGTACTATGGTGAGGGCTGTGAAATGTGTAAGCCTGATGATTCAAGGACCTATACTCCTGGGGCAAATGATATATTATATGTTAATTAGAAAAATGTTAATTTTTAAAAAAGGCTCTAGAGATTTACTGTACAATGATGTGCTTATACTTAACAGCACTGAGTTATCCACTTAAAATTTAACATAGTAGATATCGTTTTATATGTTTTTAACATAATTTTTAAAAGGTAATAATAATACTATGAGCAATGAATGCAACAGGTTTTAAAATTTGGGGAAAATACTTCAAAAATGAAGTATTAAATTATTAAATTATTTAAATGTCATTTAAATGATTTAAAAATTAAAACAAATTAACTCATAAACCAAATTTCATCAGTATTCAAATATTTTTGAATTTATCAGTATTCAAATATCTCAATGTTACTCAAAGCAATTAGCTTCTCTATCAATTCTAATAAAATTCATAAAATAAATTGTATTAGTTCTGTATTGCTGCTGTAACAAACTGACACAAACATAGTGACTTGAAACAACACATATGTAATTTTATAGTACATGTTGTTCAAAAATGCAACATTGATCTCACTAGCCTAACATCAAGATCATGGCAGGATTGCATTCTTGGGGGGGGCATCTGTTTCCTTTCCCTTTCTAGACGCTGCTTTCCTTCCTTAACTTTTGATCCCTTTAAATACATCTTCAGTGCCAGCAATATAGCATCTCTCTGTCCTGATTCTGTCATAAACATACCTTCCTCTGACCATAGCGAAGAGAAATTTTCCCCTCTTTGAATTCATGTGATTAGATGGGGCTCATCTGGATAATCCAGGATATTCTCATCATCTCAGAGTACTCATTTTTATTCACATCTGCAAACTTTCTTCTGCCTTGTAAAATAACATATTCTCAGACTGGGGTTGGTGGAGAATTAGTAAATGGGCATCTCTGGGAGGCCATTGTTCTTACTACCTAAGAAATTTCCCTAATGTTCTGTAAAATTTTCCAAAGACTAGGCAAACACAATTTACTCTACAACATATTTCATGAGGATAACCTAAATTTGAAACCAAAATTTGACAGGGACTATAAAGAGATGAATTTTACAGAAATATCTCACCCATAAAAGCATGCAAATATCATAAACAAAATATCAGTAAAATAATCATAATATGAACAATATGGGTTCATGGAGAGAATGCAAAATGTGTCTAAGATTAGAAAGCAAGCAATTTTAATTTATTATATCAACAAATTGACAGACTTTAAAAATCATATGGTTGTTTAATAAATTGAGAGAAGCATTTGCTGAAATCATTAAAGCAAAGAGCTGTCAGAAAACTAGAAATAGGAGAGAATTTCCTTCATCTTTTAAAGAAGAAAATAAAGAAAATAATTTCCATAAGAGAAAGAAAGTTGTTAAGTGGAGCAGATGCAATGAGGGGAATCAAGACCAGGGATGGTTGCTTCTGGAGTGGGCACTTTTCTACTTGTTAAGATGGTTGCATGGGTTTTTGTTTTATAATTATTTGTTAGGTTGAATATTTCTATTTTATGTATGTGTATTATGTTTTGGAATAAGAAAGTTAAAAATAAAGTAACTTTTAATATCTGTCTTATACGAGTATCCGTATTTGTGGTAGGAACATAATAAATTAAGGAATTCAAAAAGACAAAGTAACAAAACACAATAATATTCTTTCCACCCTAATTTACCAATATCAGTTACCAAAATTCCTTTGGGTTATTGTTGGTGCATATGTCCATACAAAGGCATGTGAATTTCAAAAAGAGATTCTATGGTATGTACTCTGAATTAGGAGTATAGTATGAATATTTAGCACATTCAAACCTCAATATCAACATTTTTAATAGGTATATCATGATATATTACTAGTATAATTGTTACATCAAACACTATGCAATACTTATGTGATTTCGTATATATTACCATGTTGCACTCCAAAAGTTTTTATTAATTTATGTCCCAACTGTATCTATATACCTCTATATATCTTTATCTGTAACAAATATTCATTTTGCCACATCCTTATTGACACTCACCATTATTATTCTTTTTTTTAATTTACATGCATGAGATGTAGAAATGACTTTATTAGCATTTCTTTGATTTGTCACGAGTTAGGACACTACTTTCACATACTTATCCATTTGTATTTCTTATGATGTGCTTGCTGATTCCCTTCCCCCTCTTTATTTCTTTAGAGTGTGTTGGATGAGAAACTGCCCTGATATTATGACAGTCCTCAAGTCACAGCCAGAAAACCTATGCTATGAGTCATGGAACTGACCAAATTAAAATGCATAAGTCACACAGTTTATTAAATCAATGTAAAGCTCACAGTGAGAAGCAAGGGGAAAGCAATGAAATTAATTGGCATATTCAGGATAGATAGCAAGCAGAGAAGGTTGAAGAGTGTACAAACTGGGTCCTGACATACGTAATATCTGTGTGTCCTGTCTCTCTTTTTGCCACATCAGTTTTTCCTACTGATAATGTAATTAAGAATAATGGAGCGGACCAAGCCACAGAGAAGCCTAATCAGACAGAAGTTGCCTGAGTCTAATGCACATATGCTCTAACATAGAGCATGACCAGTATGTAGCCACAGTTGTGGCTCACAAAGTCACCTACTAAACAGCCATGGATTTTATTTGCATATTTTGGGGGTAGAGCATATGTGGGGCCAGAAGTACACGATGCTGGGTATCACCAAGTGGGTACCAAATGTGAGCTACTCGGCAGAAGTATGATCATGATTTGGTCTTTCTAGCACCTTCAATCTACAAGTAGCACTCCCCTTTCTGTTTACTCTAACTTTAGTTTATTTTATAGATTACTAACTTCTTCTACTTAATGCACCTGACAATTCTGTTCTATCTCACCCATGCATGTCACTTACTTGTCTGTATTAACATATTCTATGTGTTGTGTCCATATCTCACATGCTACTAGCTTACTTAATATATATACTCAACATTCAGTTCTCACAATATCCCTATGGGTTGTTGTATTATCCAATTCTTTCTAATGAAATTTAGAGACAAGTAGAACTGTCTAAGTTCACTCATACAGGAAGGAGGAAAACTGGTATTTGGATCCGGTTTGTCTGACTCTACCACAAAGATGATCATTTTACTAAACTATTTCCACATCGATAAAGAATAAAGATTTGAGATATTATTTTCTAATTTATTGAAATTGCTTCTTTATTTGTGACATCTGCATTAGCTCTTTACAAGAAGTTATATCCATTCAGGTAATTCATTCAAACCACTTGTCTCCATAGATACACTCATGAAGTATAGTTTTAATACACTTGAAGAGCACTTTCTTATTGTCCTACATTTCCTGTATTATTCCTTTTTGCCACTCAAATGCCAGCTTATTAGTCTTATATAGTATAGTCTTATATATTACAGTATATTCGTACTTACAGTACAGTATATTAGTACTTATATTAGTCTTATATAGTACAGAAATATAACGAGAATAGAAAGACACACCTCTTGGTATCAGAATTCTATATTTCTGTGACTTTAATGACATAACAGAAGTTAATAGAAAACATCACAAGAAATGTAGAAAAGTATGTTATGAGAAGAAATGTTAAGGAAGCCTGAGACTTATCTCAGAATTATCCCAATTCTGCTGAAAACAGTACTGAATGGGGGGAAATCATCTCTTTTGAATTGCATTAAATTCTATGATCCCCATAGTTGTTTGCACACTGGAGATTGTGTATGATGATGAAAGAGAGAGGGGGCACCTGGCTGACTCTGTCGGTTGATCGTTTGACTCTTGGTTTTGGCTCAGGTCATGATCTCAGGGTTGTGAGATAGAGCCCCATGGATGGCTCTCCGCTCAGCGGGGAGGCTGTTTGAAAGATACTCTCCCTGTCTCTCCCTGAACTCTAGAATAAATAAATAAATCTTTTTTAAAAAAGAATTAAATATGAAATCATAAATTAAAAGTGTAATACATAAGAATAGTGTTGGGTCTATTCGCACAGCTTCTACTTCCCATCTTAGAATCTATTTCCAAGGGTTAGGGACACACACACAAATTGAGAGGAGAGAAAATTAATTTCATCTGTTTCTATGCTAAGACAAGAGTGATAAATAAGTCTCATCATAAATGATATATTTCACATATGTGAAAAAAGTAGAGCTGGAGTGGTCAGCAAATGTGTCCTAAAGGAGATGACAGGGCTGCACCGTAAAAGATGGAGGACATTTAGATGACAGAGAGTGAATGTGAAGAAGAGATGGCATTTATGGTAAGAGGAAGCAGAACCCCAAAGCACGGAACCATTCAAATATTCCACATATTTATGGATATCTACAATATATCTAAGTAGTACAGTAAGTTCTGGAAACACAAGAAAATGAGATATGCCTTCACTCAATAATTTATGTTTATCTAGAAAAGCTTACATGTTTAATGTGGAATAGTAAGTGAAATTATGGAAATATCACAGAATATGGAGACACAGAGAGGAAAAATTACTTAGGTTTAGGTATGACAACAAAGTCCTTAAAGAGGTACAAAACTTTGAGCTGTGTTTTGGAGGGAAAAAAATAAACAAGGAAATGCTAGGTAGACAGAGTTCTTAGGGAAATGTAAAAGTATGTGTGTTTATTGAGAAAATGAAAAAAAGAAAATTAAAGATTTTTATTTATTTATTTTACACAGAGAGAGAGATCACAAGTAGGCAGAGAGGCAGGCAGAAAGAGGAGGAAGCAGGCTTCCCACTGAGCACAGAGCCCGATGCAGGGCTCGATCCCAGGACCCTGAGATTATGACCTGAGCCGAAGGCAGAGGCTATAACCCACTGAGCCACCCAGGCGCCCAAAAAAAAGAAAATTAGAATTTATTCTTTAAAAAATGGACAAACCATTAAAGAATGACTGACAAAAGGGATTCATGATCAGATTTTAATTTCAGAAAGATTACTCCAGAAATACAGTAGAAATGGATCAGAAGAAAGCAAAATGAAATTAGGAAAACCAATAAGGAGCTGGGTGCTCAAGAGATTATAAATAGGAGATATAAGAAAACTAAAATGAGGCAATAGTAAAGGGGATAAAAAGGAAGACTATGGGTGCCTGGGTGGCTCAGTGGGTTAAGGCCTCTGCTTTCGGCTCAGGTCATGATCTCAGGGTCCTGGGATCGAGGCCCGCATCGGGCTCCCTGCTCAGTGGGGAGCCTGCTTCCCCCTCTCTCTCTCTGCTTGCCTCTCTGCCTCCTTGTGATCTCTCTCCCTCTGTGAAATAAATAAATAAAATCTTTAAAAAAAAAAGGAAGACTATATCTGAGAGATATTAAAAGGAAGTATTAACACAACACTATTGTCTTGGGGAGGAATGATAGATAACTCACAAGATTCAGTTTGAAATTCTGCCTAGACTTTGGGGCCATTTATCAAAATAAGGCAAGAAAGAAAGTTTGGGGGGAAGATAGGGAATTTATTCAGAATTTCTTATATTAATTTTAGGTGCTAATAGAAAATTCATAAAGAGCCAACCATAAGCAGTATATGATTTGGGACTAGAAATTTAATTTTACAAGTTATAATGCGTGATAGCAGAAGACGTATCTTGGGCCAGTCTTGGAGAACATGCAGATTACATGGAGAAAACAGATGAAAACCCAGGGTAGAAAATGAGAAATAGCCAAAAATAGCTACACATTACTAGTGGGTGAGGGATGAGAAGCCAGTTCATTTCACTGAGTTGTAAGAATCAAGACTGCAGCGCCTGTACAGCAGTGCCCTTCCAATGGCATGGGATTCAATTTACCAATAGGCATGGTCCTTTTCTGCAAGCAGCAGATCATAAGGAAGAAAGCCGCAATCTGGGTACAGACTGAGTACAGCAAGTGGACAATCTATCAACAAAGTCTAACCCTGGTGGTTGAACAAGACTTCTTTGAAGATATATTTCAAATCAGCCTTGAGGGTTAAGTAGCATCTAGAAACTCATGAACAATGCTGGCGTTGATGGAAGAATTGTGTTGACAAGATGAATGAAGTAGAAGATCTTTGGCAGGAGGAAACTGGAGACTGGTAGAATGGGAAAAGAAGGGTGTGAGATCAGGTGGAAGTTAATATCCCAGGGCATGTGTCTCAACAATGACGGTTAAAAGGAAAATTATCACCTGTGGATTGTCTTCAGATGACACATAGCCTGCTCCTGAGATACGCCCCAAGCATTAAGTTTTACATTCATGGGCGCTTGGGTGGCTCAATGGGTTAAAGCCTCTGTCTTCGGCTCAGGTCATGATCTCAGGGTCCTGGGATCGAGGCCCGCATCGGGCTCTCTGCTCATCGGGGAGCCTGCTTCCTCCTCCTCTCTCTGCCTGCCTCTCAGCCTACTTGTGATCTCTCTCCCTCTGTGAAATAAATAAATAAAATCTTTAAAAAAATTTTACATTCATTATAATTTTTCATTCATTATAAAAACTATGAGGAAAACACTATTATTTTTTTATTTATTTACCTATTTATTTTTATTAATATTTGCCCCAGGGGTACAGGTCTGTGAATCATCAGGCTTACGTTTCACAGCACTCACCATAGCACAAACCCTCTCCAATGTCCATAACCCATCCACCCTATCCCTACCCCCCACCCCCCAGTAACCCTCAGTTTATTTTGTGAGATTAAGAGTCTCTTATGGTTTGTCTCCTTCCCAATCCCATCTTGTGGGAAAACACTTTTAAAAAGCAAAATACTCCACACAGAGATTGGAGAGAGAAAGAGAGACAGTAAATGTTTTATTTTTTTAAGATTTTATTTGTTTGGTTGTTTGTCTGTTTGTTTATTTACTTGTAGAGAGAGGCGCACATGAGTCAGCAGGGGGAGGGGCAGAGGGAGAGGAAGAGAAAGGATCTCTAGCAGACTCTGCTCTGAGTGCTTAGCCCAATGCGGGGCATGACCTTTTGATCCTGACATCATGACCTGAACCAAAATCAAGTGTCAGATGCTTAACCCACTGAGTCATCCAGGCACCCAAGACAGTAAATATTTTATTTTTTTTATTTTTTATTTTTTTTATTTATTTTTTAAGATTTTATTTATTTATTTGACACAGAGAGAGAGATTACAAGTAGGCAGAGAGGCAGGCAGAGAGACAGGGAGAGGAGGAAGCAGGCTCCCTGCCGAGCAGAGAGCCCGATGCGGGCCTCGATCCCAGGACGCTGAGATCATGACCTGAGCCGAAAGCAGAGGCTTTAACCCACTGAGCCACCCAGGCGCCCGACAGTAAATATTTTAAATGAATATGGGTATTACCAACTATTCTACCTAATGATAAGGTATATTTTTAAAATATATACTCTGAAAATTGTTAGATTCAGGCATTTGTTCAGACTTCATGAACACCCTCATGTAAACCTAATTTAAATTGAATATTTGTATTTAAATCTGAAACTTTCATTATAAATGTTTTAACTTCTTTGAGGGCTGATCAGAAATCATGTTCACAAAGCAATAAAAAGTGCAAGTTTCATTTCAAAATAAAATGATATTAATATTGTGGTTTCTGTGTGAGGATGACTGAATTTTCACTGAAATGCACTGATACAATTTAGGCATCCCAGGATTAACCACCACTTGTCAGTGGGAAACTGCAATTCACATTTTGAAAACATTTTGTAGCAAAAGTAATACTGAGGGCTTTTTGGGAACAACAGGGCATTTATCACAGTTACTTTGTAAATCAGTATCATATTATTTGGAAGACATTCATTTAGAATTTTTAAGAATTCTTATGACTTAAAACTGACATTGAACATTTTTTAAAAAAAGATTTCATTTATTTATTTGACACAGAGAGAGAGAGGTCACAAGTAGGCAGAGAGGCAGGCAGAGAGGAGGAAGCAGGCTCCCCACTGAGCAGAGAGCCTGATGCAGGACTTGATCTCAGGACCCTGAGATCATGACCTGAGCCGAAGGCAGTGGCGTAACCCACTGAGCCACCCAGGTGCCCGACATTGAACTTTTTAATGCTTTATGAAAGCAGAATTCACTAATCAAATTAATCCTTTAAACAAGATTCTAAGGAGGGACTTCGTTCATTTCAGAAAGCAGCAGTGTTTTCAAATCATAACGTAACCTTTTCACACTATGAGAAGTGAGTATCTTTTCCTCACTCCTTAGTTTCCATGAGGCAGAATTTCTAGAATTTCCTTAGTTTCCATGAGGCAGTACTTTTGACTTCTTTCTGTCCTTTTTTACTCATATTACCTCTAAGCAGGCAAACTAATATACGGATCATAAAACTTGAGAAAAATAATGTTTCAGTGCAAGCCAGTCCCCGGGATGACCTCAGCTGCTCTTGCTTCCGGGCAACAGCTCAGCAGAGGGAAGGCTGTTCCCATCCGGCACCCACAAACCCTGGGTAATTCTGTTGTTAGCAAGCAGCTCCGCGTGGCTTTCACCCTGTGCTAGATCCTAGCCATCATAAATAATAAATGCTGTTTTGTTGGGCTTTCTATTGTTTTATATTATTTCTCAAATTAATCCCTATTTAATCAGTAAAGAAATATTCTACTTATTGGACAATGTCTAGAACAAACAGACACATAGAGATAGATGCTGATCACCCAGAATTTTCCTGCTCATTGAAAGAAGTACTGGGAAACATTTCAGTATTTGGTTAGTTATTCATTTACATTATTACTGTATTTAGCTGACAATACAAAAATAAATTATTTTCTAATTGCTCGGATCCCAATTATTGGGGTTCTTCGAGTTGAAGCCAGCTCAGAGAAGTTTGGCGGCTTGGTAACTCCTCTGTGTTTCTGTGATCCCAGAAATTAAGAAAATGTTGGTATAGGGTTTCACCTTTCTAAACTGCGGGTGCAATTTTAGAATATAGGACTAAAATGAATGTCTGAACAAATCTTTGAATTTCAAAGTGAATAATGGATCAAAAGCAGGTTTGAAACCAAATCACAGATTAAAGACAGGGCTTGTTTTCAAAAAGAGTAGTATGAATAGCTACAGAGTGTGCTGTCGGATTTTCTCTAAGGTTTCAAGGAACAATCACTGTGTGTTTTGTGTTTTTTGGTTTTTTTTTTAATCTGTGATTAGCTGGTTCTATTCCATTTTTTCCAGTAACTGTAAAGATAANGTTTTTGGTTTTTTTTTTTTAATCTGTGATTAGCTGGTTCTATTCCATTTTTTCCAGTAACTGTAAAGATAATGTGTATAGCTGTAATTGAAAAGGTCCAAAATAAACCTTAACTACACAGTATATAGAGTGTAAGTTAAGAAGGATAAATGGGATGGAATGTGGGAGTTGAGTCTTAGACCTACACATTTCAGGTGCACCTGTGTAAACCAAGGTGTATACACACACACACACATACACACACACACACATACACAATATATATACACACATACAAATGTATAAATGGGTATACATATGTTGACATATATGTCAGTGAAGAGATATTCAATGTATTTTTAAGTAGTTTGTGCTTAATATAGCCAATAAATCTATTGAAAAGCATGTTTGTGCACAGAACAAACAGTAATCAGATATTTATCCTTTCCATTCAAAAATCTATAATCTTATACAAGGCAAAATCCAGACGCTATGAAGGAAAAACAATAGAAAAGGATATAAATAATACTATAATTTGATGAAAGACATGAAAGAAATAGAACGTCAGATAATATTCAGTGCTTTATACATTCTCAGTAAAATATACTTATACAAGCAGAAATGATGAGAATTAAAATCCATAAACTCAAAGCAGAGTCTCTGTCCTCATTGTGCTATACAACCAGATGCAGACCTAGGAAGACGTGGCCAATTTTTTTCTTGTTATTTCGCCAATCAGGAGGAAAAAAAAAAAGACACATTACCAAAATTAACGTGCTGTATGACTTTGTGAATCCCCCTTCAAGCTGCCAGTCTTCTTGCCAGTGCAACAGCAGTAGCATTTACCAACAGGAGTATGGACTTATTTCAAGCCCAGGTGTCGAGCAATTTGAAATGCATGAGTTCCTTGTTGTGAAACAATCATTCCCTCTGAGGCTCATATTGTCCTCATCACTCCACGAACTATGCACATTGTGAATATGCATTTACTTGCTTTCCTACATGCAAATTTCCAAGAAGACTAGAATATTGCCGTCTCCTGCTCTAACAAGTTCTTGCTGCGGGAATCAGGCAGGCAAGCTGCAAGAAAGGAGGAAGGCGCTGGATTTGAAGACTCTCCTACAAGTGTCACAATTAGGGCATCACAGGTGAGCCACATCAATCCAACAGATGGTCTCTGACTTCAACAAGTACATGATTTAGCATTAATTAAGGATTCCCATACAATAGAAATAAACTGAAAAATTTCAAGCTGTAAACACAATGGAACTCCTAGGTGGTTCTTCCAAGGAATTTTTACTATTTCTTAGCTGATTTTCATTTTCAGCTGCTTTCTTCTCTGTAACAGAACAGCAAAGGTCATTATGAACAAAGCCTTTAATGTGTCTAACCTGATTTTATCTGGAAATGAGGCTTATAAAATAATTTCTAATTCTTTTTATATATGATAGTAGACTCCAATATCATCTTCCCAGGGGCAAGTTAAAATGACTAGGTTTTTTTGATAGAAATATGGCTATGGATTCAAACAATCTAGAATCCAATACTAGTTCTTTAACTCACTAGCTTTATGGTTTTGGCAAGTAGTAACTCTGTGCCTTACTATTCTCATCTGTAAAATGGAAATAATAACTGTTTCTACATTACCGAGATTCTGCGACAGCTATATTTATTAGCACTATTAAACTGATAACCATAATGCCTGGAATATAATAAATAGTCATTTAATTTTGAATATTATAACTAATATTGTTTTGTTTAATTCATACACATCTTCAGTACATTTAGGAAAACATAGAAGAAAAGTTTAAGTATACATAAGAAGGAAAGAAAGATATCTAAAGTGCTTTGTAAATTATCTTTAATGATGATTTATAATTTTATTTAGAAAGCCCATCCACACGGATACAAGGACATTTTAGAAATAAAAATAATGTAAAGTATTTCAAATAAGCCACCAATAATATACATTTATAAAGTCTCTAATACTGTTCATTTAAATATTTGTCTGAAAAACTGCCTTATGACTCCCAAGAAGTTTTTTAAAAATATGTTGAACACATTTCTGTATCCATGGATATATAAATAAAAAGCTTTTTTGGAAAGTTACACACTAAAAATTGGCCCATAAAATGAGTTTCTGGAGTGAATATTTTTATGACTAAGGTATAAGCACCGTATCTTAATTATAGCAGTAGGAATAGTGCTGGCCTCATGCATTTAGTAAACATTTTTCCTAGAAAATTAGTCACCAATTGGAAAAAATAGATCCATGTTAAAAGATACATGGTCTTATGAAAATAAGATGCTAACAGAATCTTCAGTGCAAATTAAGGCTGCTTCTAAAACAAGGAACAATAAGGAGCATATTTGCAAGCATAAAAAGAATTTTGAATTGCATCTGCAGCTTTGTTTGCAATTATAATACAACAGTCATTCATCCCATTGTAAAGGAGCTTGTGAGCTCTGTTAGCTCCTTATTGGTGTTACGAGACAAACAAAAAAATTGCATATTGTATGTTAGGCCTGTTCATTAAATATCTGAATCCTACCCCCCCAACTCAAGGTGCACATTAAATGTTCCAAATAGTAGGAGGAAATTGTCCTTACTCTCCAAACACTTCATGAATATTTCCAGGAATTGCTTCTTACTTAGACTTTGTGGAATTACAACAGAAAGAGAAATGTTGATTCTCCATCACAGGCAATTTTCTCAACTTTTTAAATTGAAGACTATCTTCTAAAGCATATTTTAGAAGAGAAGTTTGAAGTCTGAGTTTTATAAGGGTGGGTTATTTAGGACTCTGAAGGTTATTCTTTTTTAAGTAATAGTTCAGCATTATTCATTCTCTACTAGCAGAAACTCTGCTGGATAATGTATTTTTATTGACTTTTATTTAATAAGAGAAATGAGTGTATACAACAATCACTGAGGTTGATGGTTGTCACTTTCTACTAATTATAGCCTTAAAAAGGACATATTCTTGGGGTGCCTGGGTAGCTCAGTCAGTGAAGTGTCTACTTTCAGATCAGGTCATAATCCTAGGGTCCTGGGATCAAGCCCCACATTGAGACCCACATCGGGCTCCCTGCTCAGTGGAAGCCTGTTTCTTCCTTTCCTTCTGTCCCTCTCCCCCAACTCATTCTCTCTCTCAAATAAATAAATAAAATCTTAAAACAAAAAAAGAAGACATATTCTTGAATCAGTTTTTGTGGTTCTCTTTGTCATGAGCTTTCATCCATGTCATATGTGAAGAAAATTGATCTTACAGAAAAGATAAATTCCCACTCATGATCATTCTTATTGAGAGATGGTAAAGGTCAGAGTTGGAATATAAACACAGAAGAGGTAGGGAATGCTCTTGTTGCCCCAGATCCCACGACCTTTCCTGGTTGCTCCTCTCCATTCCTGACCTCACTTTGACCAGCCAGCGCTTGCTCCCTCAGGTTTTCTGATTTGAGAGCACATCTACAACACACTCAGTCTTAGCTAGACTTGGTTAGAAGAGAGGCTAGGTTATGACCCACAATTCTTTCTTCTTAATTGCTGCTATCCTTCCCTCTTCCCAAGTCAGACTTCCATTCGGGGAAAAACAGCCACTTCTTTAAACGGCAGCAAGGATAATTCTCAAAATTAGCCCTCTAGTATATTAGGGCATCTGAGAAGCAAACAGCACTGACCTAGAGTGATCATTGACCAGTTAATCAATCAATCAATCAATCCACCCATCTATCACCAGTTAGACCCCAAGACCTGTTCTTTACTGCTTGTATTCCCTGACATTTGTCCCACGTTTTCCTTAAGCCTTTCTTTCCAGCTCATCTCTTAACTCAGGCAAAGACTCTATGGGCATAACATCTGGTGATGGAAACTGAAACTGCCCCTCAAGTAATAATGACTGCCCAGAGAAAGACTCAGGTGGCCCAGACCACCAGGCCAGTTTGAAATAAATCCCAACTCACACCTGCACACATGGACCATGGTGTGACCTCCGGAATGACCCACAGTTATCTTTACCTCATTAGAATACTAAAATCTCCAAACAAGGAAGATCACAAACCTCATTTACATGACATGCAACATATATATAGGCAAGTTTCCATAAGGCGCAAGCATGAGTTATGCCTGCCTCTACATATAATCTCAAGGGTTCCCTAGCTAAATATTCATCCTAACCCTAAATAAGGAACCCATTCACCCTTGCTCGGGGAGTCATGGCTTTGGAAGTTATTCCCTGTGATCTCCTTATTTGCTGCAAATAAAGTTTCCTTTGTGCCACAACTTACCTGGTGTAGTTTCTGACTCACCAAGGAGCAAACTCACAGTTGCAAATTTAACAGCGAAATGAGAGAGTTGATGGAACAAACTAAAAATAAACCTGTTGTATCTTACCTGCAAGGTCATACCTTTCTCCTCAGGTGACCGTAAAGGGGGAAATGTAACACAGAAATGCTAAATGTGAAAAGTTGATAAAATCACCTATGTAAGTTGAAAAACTGGGTCACAGCTCTGCCTATTCAGAAATACCACAAAGTCCTAAAATTTTATTAACATCAAAAAATAAAATTATATCTTCACTCAACTGATGATTCTTCATGTGTACCAGATGTTTTGCCCATCAGCTCTCATAAAGAGTTTGCTCTTAACATGTGAGCATAACGTGGCATTGTCTGAGTTTCTCATTTAATAGTTCATCCCAGAATTAGTTATTTTTTGTTAATATCAGTTGTTAAAAAATTGAGCAAAGCAAAAATTATGTTATTGTGTTCAACAAAAAATTCCGAATATTTGTCCAGGGGATAAATTATAATGATTGATAATAAGACTAGGAAATACTAAATGTATCATCCCCAAAAAAGTCATATCTATGGTAAAAATGCTGCTATTATGAACATAGAAAATTATATATTTCAGGGCACCTGGGTGGCTCAGTCAGTTAAGCAACTGACTCTTGATTTGGGCTCAGGTCATGATCTCAAGGTTGGGAGATTGAGCCCCTGCTTATGGTTTTCTCTCCCTCTCTTTCTGCCTCCCCCCCCCCCCCGCAACTGGCACTCTCTCTCTAAAAAAAAAAAAAAAGAAAAGAAAATCATTTATTTTGTAGAGTCATGAACAGATTTTAAAATTCGTGAAAATAACCAATAAAATTGTCAGAATATATCAAGTTCAAGTCATCAATAATTAGGACAATCAGATCTTTTAAAAAACATTTTTGATATATAGTGTTATATTTAAATTAACTTGTTTTCTGAAGTACCAAGAATAGATAATTAATGATTTAATCGTGGCATAGGGAGGAATTTTACTAATAAAGTAAATATGCTCCTAATGCTAATTTTAGGTAAACCAGAGAAAGATTAACTTCGTCTACAATTGTACAAAAATGATCTATTTTGGCCTTCTGTGTTTTCAAAATAATGTTTATAATAATATCTTTAAAATATGAATTATAATATAGTAGGTTGGGTTGATTTCATTACTGTTATATGTACACACGTACTCCTACATAAATATTTAACTTAAATGTCAATAAATAAATATAGACTTCAGTGTACATGTTATCATATTTCACGTGTTTAGTTCTAAATTAGAGAGCCAAGATACTATTACTATGGCTATAGATAATTCTATTGATGCAATTTCAGGTATTACAATAGAAATGGATACATATTTATCATTAGATATTTTATTATTAAAAATAAAATGAGTTATTTAAAAATTATTTCTCTAATTATTTAACTATAAAGGTTTTTAACTAAAATTCATCAAATGGAGGGCGCCTGGGTGGCTCAGTGGGTTAAAGCCTCTGCTTTCGGCTCAGGTCATGATCTCAGCGTCCTGGGATCGAGGCCCGCATCGGGCTCTCTGCTCAGCAGGGAGCCTGCTTCCTCCTCTCCCTGTCTCTCTGCCTGCCTCTCTGCCTATTTGTGATCTCTCTCTCTGTGTCAAATAAATAAATAAAATCTTTAAAAAAAAAAAATAAATAAAATAAAAAATAAAATTCATCAAATGGAGAGGCCAACCACTCCACTGCAATTAATGTTCCTCTGAACTTCACTCCATAATTTTTGCTGATTTTACCTTAAGCCTGTGAAAGTTCATAATTTTTGACACGCTTCCATATCCCTTTGATATAATTCCTGTTCATAAATTCCTTTGACAAACTTTAAACTAAACAATCCTGAATGAATATTTTAATGTCTTTTTTTGTGCTTTATGGTGATTGTATTATACAGAGTAATAGATCTCTCTTATGGGAATCTTGGATGAAAAAAAGGAGAATATGAATAAAGGTTTCAAGTGTTATCACCAAGAAAACCATTCCATACTATTTAACAGTAAGAGCATATTTTATAATTTAGCCAGCAAACCACTTTTGATAACCATGGTTGTTGTGATGTGATTCTACCATGATTAAAATGTTTGAAGTAAACCTTTTGTTCAATGATATGTAATGAATTATATTTTGTCATGGAAAAAGCCAAAAATAGATAAAATCATCACAAAGCATTTAATTTTACAAAATAGCACAAAAAATAGTTCTTATACCTCATCAATAGGAGATCGCTAGATTGAAGTGAGAAGTGGAGTATAAATCTTTCTGTGAAATGTGGGCAGGGGACTGTTTAAAACTATTTCGAAACTACAGAGTGAGGAAAAATTACAGAGATAATGTTACTTGCTCTAAGAAAAAGAGCTGGGGCTCTTCTTTCTATTAAAATATTCATAAGCTCACAATATTCTTCACAAAATATTCTTCACAAAATGTAAAAGGTAAGAAAACAAACATTTTAAAATTCTTTTCATAGAAAAGTTATTCAAATCCACAATAAGAATTTTATTTCTTCCCATGACGTAAATCAAAGCCAAAATCTGGAACTATAAGAAAGAGGCTGAAAATTCTGTCTCCATGTTTATATCTGTAACCTCAATTAATTATACATTTATATGCTGGTAATCCCAAGTATTGATGATAAAGTGTTAAAAATTTATCATGAGTATTAGTTGAATCTTCTGAACCAAGATGCAAATTATTAATCAGGACTAAAAATGATTCTTTATTGAAAAATATAAATAGAAATCAGGAAATGGAAACCTATACTTAGCAATAATAGGTTATCTAACACATAATCTAGTGGTTTCTAAATTACTCTGGGATCACAAGATAGATTTCATCATAAACTCTAAATTTTTTTAAGAAATACAAATGTGAAATCTTTAAGTTTCTCCCAAATTTATTCTTCTTAGGATACATTTGTGTGTGGGAACCAGCAAGGAAAGCATATGTTGAGAAAGGAGTCATTCTTCCCCTGGATCCAAAAATACTAAAATTTCCTGTTTCTCATCTTATAGCTAAGTCCTCTCCTTATGAAGCTACTTCAGTAACTTCTCCTTCTGGGGAAGGGCTCTTTCAGTTTCAAGTTATAGAAATTCAATTCAAACGAACTTAAGCAAAAGAAGTCATCTATAACATCATGAAATTGTGACCAAAACCCAACCAGATGTCATTCCTGTATCTCTCAAAGTTTTTTCCATACAATGGAAAAAGATTATGAAATGAATTCAGTCACAACCAAGAAAACAGATTGGTTAGTTGAAACCAAACTCCTGGCAAAATAACCTGCACAGGGTTTAAGAAATTTTTCCATTCTGATATTTCAGTAGAGTTGAAAGATGTTACTAAATAATTAGTTCAGCATTTAGTTTACGATGTTGCCTTCAAGTTTTGGATGTAGCCGTCTTTATTAATTAAGTCTATAAAATGACTTAATATTGTGAGTGGGTCATGAGGAAAATTTTCTTGGGTACCCTGAGGATCAGATCAAGCATCAGTTAAAAGCTTGGCCAATATTTAACCTCAGCTATCTGAGTAAGTGAACTATATTTAACTGAGAAGGTAATTCCAATTCTCTTGGAATATTATAATTGATGTTTGAATGGTTAAAGATCTTTATCAGAAAGGTGAAAAGTCCTAGGGAATTTACTACTATTATTATCATTATCATTATCATTATTATGGTAAAAACACTTAATATGAGATCTACACACTTAACAAATTTTTACATGTGCAACATTGTAATGTTTACTACAGGTACAGTGTTCTGCAGCAGAGCCCTAGAACTTAATCATCTTACCAGACTTCAACTTTATAACCATTAATAGCAATGTCCCTCCCCTCCCCTCCCCACTCCCATCCCTGGAAACCACCATTCTATTCTCTGCTTCTATGTTACACTATTTTGGAAACTTAAAATACTTTTGCATTATTTCTATATTTTCTCCAAAATCTTTTTTTGAGTAAATTAATTATCTACCAAACAACAATATATTGCTTCTTCTTTTGAAAACTTCAAAGTCATTATAAAAGAATGTGTGTAGCATGTGGCAAGTAATTCAAAATTCTTAAGCCAAAGATAATATTAAACAAATGTTGACATTCTATTTGAATTGCCAGCCTCAAGAGATACAGGAGTATAACAGCCAAATGGAATGGGTGAAACTTATTTGGAAACTGATACAAATAAATACACTCTAAAAAACATTATTTATGGAAAAATCAGGGAAATTCTATTGTGGGCTATGTATCAGATAATATTTAAAAATTATTGTTAACTTTGTTAGATACGATAATGACACTGTGGTTACATTTTAAAATGTTTTCATTATCAGATCTAACAAAATTAACAGTAATAATAATCCCACCTCCATTACACAGTCCTTAGCTCCCACTGCTATTTCTCTAGTTCATATTTTTTAGGTGAATTGCTTTATCCTTTTCCAGTATGCTCAGTACAATTAAGTGCTTTGAATCCTTCAGAAAAGAGAAGGGACAGTAAAAGGAAAGTGGAGAGGAGAAACAAACCTACACCCAGGATATAGAAAATTGAGTGATTATCTTTAATTTGGGTTAGGTTAGCAACTAGTGCTCTTTGGTGCATAGGAAAAAAACTATCTCTACTTACAGATGTAAAATCAGGCCATAAATCCACACTAACAGTACAAACAGGGTAGGATTGTTTCTTAGACTTAGTATACATTATATACCTCTCCCAGCCCGTATCTTTGAAATGCACTTTCCTTTTTTAAGCTTCTGTTATTAAGCACTGTAAGTCAGTTTTTTAGTTAGAATGGAGCTCAGTGGGGTTGGCCTGAAATCCTGACATGACTCTGAATGCTTTTCACCCTCCAGACAATGATGTTTCTGAACGGGAAGTTCATTAGAAACATTCTCTTCTCTATTTCTCGGAGTGATCGCTAGCAACATGTCCTTCCATATGCATAGGAAAGTCTTTCGGAAGCTCCTGCTCCAGGGAAGCTGCTGTCGGCCAGGAGCAGCTCTGGGACTGGACTCAGCAGCTGGCAATGGTAACTCTTTGGCCACACACAGCAGCAGGCCGACCAGACTCCCGTGCATGTATTTTTGTGTGCATCATCAACCGGAGCATTTATGAGTTGCCAGTTTGCTCAGGCAGGGCAACACTGAGAAGCAGGCCAGCTTGATCTTTGGCACATCTCTCCCATCATAAACTCAATCCTATTCTTTGGCCAGGCTGACAATCATTTCCAAAGATAAGCCTCGTGTTAAAAATCTCAAAATGATTTTACTTTAATTTACTAAGTACCTATAACATTTGAACCAAATGATAGTGTTAATGTAATGGGCCTAAATTTGCCATTCAAAAATACATTTCTCAGTTATAATAATCATCATTAAATCTAGTCTTTTCTTTTCCTTTTTCAAAGTATAATCAAAATAAAAGGTGGGACTTGGAAAGGAAATGGGACAAAAGAGACCAGAAGAAAAAAGGTTAGAAAAGAAAGTGGAGATGGAATAAAGGATCCAGCAAGTTTTAAGGGAAGAAGAGAAAAAAGCAGAGAGAGGAGAGGAGAAAGGATGATAAAGGTAAGACTAGAGAAAACAGCAAAACCAGAAAGGAGTGGAGTGGTGCAGAAAAGAGAACAGATGTTCTGGGATTGAAGGTATTCTCATATTTTTACCTTCTCTTCCCGTCCAGTTCTTATAATCAGATGCCCATTCTGGGATCATCCTGAATGAGCCATCCTTTAGCTTTGTGAAAAATTCATCCTGGAATTTTCACATTCTGTCTCAAAACTTCACTTATCAAAATCTTTACTTATAATAAGAAGCATGTATGCAACTCTATCAGTAATGATTAGTTTGTGTGTGATGTGTCAGAAATGTTGGATGTGATCTATACTTTAGCCGAGATTCAGCTTCAGAGACTCTTCTGTGGCACCTTGGCTCTACCCAGGAATGAGCTTGAGTGGTCTATTTTCAACTCCACAATAAGGGAAGACACATTAGCGAGCTCATTCATTTTCTCTGAAGTAGTTTCAGTCTCTCACTAACCCTATATAGATATTCATTTTCAGATGATTTTAAAATAGAGTTTTTGTTCCTGCCAAAGAACTGACCTCTTGAATAGTATCTTTTTCCATTCTTAAGAAAAGTAAAAATTGTCTTTTATGGCTTTTCATCATTATCCTGAGACTAGTTTTCTGCCCCCTGTGGATTTACTTCAAGAATAAATATAATATTGTGTTGGATTATCTATATATGAAAAGAACTATTCAGATGGTGACTAATTCTTCTTGAAATTTTTGAAGTCCATATTGTATTTAGACAGCCCCAAAGTATTAGATATGATGAGCTTTTAGCATAGAAAAATATGGTTCTTCAAACTGAAAATGTACTGCTTATAACACATTTCTCCTCAGTGTAAACACACATTCTTTGGTCTAAGAAACTTCACAGACTAAAAATGTTTTCACCAGATACTAATTTTCTCAGAGTTACAATATAGATAAAAATATGCTATGCACTGTTGAAACTTATTTGGGCATGTAATACTTTTATCTTAGGTTCCTGATTAATATGAAAAGCTCATCTTTAATATTTAGTTTGACCAGTAGAAAAATAGAAATTCAGAATCATGAAAAGACCTTTAAAAATATGGGGTTAACCCCTAAATAGGATTTTACAGATGAGGAAACCAACAGGAAAATGTGTATTACAGGTGTATGTCTAATAGACCTCAGATTTTGATGGTCCAAATCCCTATATCCTATTTTTGTTTTTAAATCATCACTCTTTCTAGTGATTGATGACTTTTTTTTATTAAGTTTTATTTGTAGAATTCCAGATTATGCATATACAAATCAATAAAGCAGACCCCATTCTGGCCAAATCTGCCAGGTAAACCCATGCTAGCTATTTACTTTGATGAATAAACATGTAACCAAACATATTTTGCAAGAAAAACTAATGCATAATATAAAATTAAAATGACAGAGAAGGAAAGAGAGGACAAGAGAGAAAAATAGAAGAAAGAACAGGAGAGACTCCGAGATCAAGTGAGGAACTCCAGCAATTTGAATTATGATATGGAATTAGGAGACAGAACATAAGGAACAACCAGAGAAACTGGAGGGAAGAGTGAAGAAAAGTGTCACCAAATTCAGAATAAAAATGAGATTTCAGAAGATGAGTTCTGACTGCAATGTTAACTACTCTAAAAGTTTAAGTATAATTTATTCAATCAAGGAGCTTGGATTATATTATAGGATACAAAATCAATGTGCTAAAGTACACATATTTTACATACTACACAGGTTTTTTTTTTAAAGATTTTATTTATTTTATTTGACAGAGAGAGAGTGCAAGTAGGCAGAGAGGCAGGCAGAGAGAGAGAGGAGGAAGCAGGCTCCCCGCTGAGCAGAGAGCCCGATATGGGCCTCGATCCCAGGACCCTGAGATCATGACCTGAGCCGAAGGCAGAGGCTTTAACCCACTGAGCCACCCAGGCGCCCTACACAGGTTTTTTCAGTGTCCATAATTGGTAAAAAGAATTCCAATCCAAAGTCTTTATTTTTTTGCCTATTTCTATTTGTTCTATAAGTAGACTTTCCCATAGCTAATGGGTACTCCATCTACATAAAAATTATGTGTTTCTAAAATATTTTTATAAGCACCCAAATTATGGGCTTTGGTCAGATTATCCTGATTCAATCTTGGCTGTAACCACTTACTTTCTGTGTGGTATTGGGCAAGATACTTGCCATCAGTGGCTCATTTTCATCATAAGTAAAACAGGACAGGAGTAGTTCTTAACCTATCAAGTTGTGAAGAATCAGTAAAATAATCCATGTAACAGAGGTGGAAGAGTTTTTTGCCTGACTCATCAATGGCCAATATATTGTATTAATTATGGGCCCAACAAGCAACAAACAAACAAAATAATAAACAACAACAACAAAACACTCAGATATGTTTAAGTGAAGAGAAGTTAATGAAGAATCTATTTAAAGAGATATGTGGAAAGTTTAGGGAGCAAATGAGGAATCTGAGACATTCATGGACTTCAACAGTAGGGAGTCATTACCACATCTCAGCCTGAAGGGGAAAGAGAGGAACCAACAATAGCAGTGCTTGATGAGAGCTGGAACTCTGGTGTGGACAAGGAGAGTCCTCTCTGCTCCTTTCTGCCATCACCTCTCTGGGCTTTGCACTCTTTGAGCCCAAGGAAGACCAAGGAGCCAATTGTTCATCCCTTATCAGGCTACTGCCTGGAGCTCAGAGTACAGAGGAGCAGAGATCGAATGAGGAAGGAGAAGAGGGAACAAAATTTTATAACCAAAATATTCTTCTACTTCTTTTGACATTCGGCATCCATTTTTGTTGTTTACTTAGATGAATATATTTCATCCCCAAGAGTTCTTATCAGTCATCATATCATCATGGGATGATGTCAATTTAGTCATATTGCCCTCTAGAACATAAATTAGAACATGAGCCATAGCCAAGAGTTTTCATATATGAAGACAGGGAAAAGGACAAAGAAATGAACACTTAGCATAAAATACAGCTGTGACAATACCTATGCTAGCAGGTTATAAAGCCTAAATTGGTAACCACTGATTCCTTCTTACAACATCTCTTCTATTGTTTCTCTTAAACTTTGTCAGCACTTCAACTGGTGTGGTTGACCCAGGTTATCATTTTTGAAAGGTCTGAGACTTTAATGATCTAGTCTTCACTGTAATGCTGCAGTTTACTTTTGACCATTACTATTGGATGTAGATTATTAAGATGAGCCTCAGTGAGTCTCCTTGTATATCTACTCAAAGGATTTAATTGAGAAAATTTAATGATGGGACCATTTACACATGTGACAGACCAATGAGATCTGCCAACTACTAAACATACACCGATGATACACAACTTCATATATGTGTGTTCAGTGGAAAGGAACCGATACATGTTAAGATATCCAGTAACTAGCAATAGTAGATAGTAATTCCCACCTGTAGTTGTGATACTGCTCTCAGAGCCTGAGAAGTGACTCTCAGCCACTGCCAGACCACTGAGTTGAGCCATAGTGAGCAGAGGAAGAAACAGCACACTACTTTCTTATTCCCTCTTACAGTCTTGCTTCCAACTGCAACCAGCTGGATACCAAAGACCAAGAAAGTCATACCAATAAAACCATTAAGGCTCAATTCACCATGATGCAGAGAAGTGAAGAGAAGGGGAGGAATGGAGCTGGTTGGGTGGTTAGAGAATACGTGGCATATATGTGCTAGCTATACTTGTTACTTTATTTTATTCTATTTTTATTTTTTAGTAACTGTTTTTTATTATTTCTAGTCTGTCTTCGGCTTTATTTCTACTCCTTCTGGGTCACAGGTGAATCTAGTCGTGGCTTTTCAAACAAAACCCAAACTGATTCTATGGCATGAGTGACAACAAAGAGCTTTCTTGACAAAAAAGTTATCATTTGATAATTTTAATTTCTTTGGGGTTTTTAAGGAATTAGATTATGAGGCTTTATTTCCATATCATAGTACTATATTCTTTGAAGGGTTAATAACAGAGTAAATCACATATAGGTAACTGCATTTGTAAGTTAACACTTTAAAAAGAATGATCTGACATCAGCTGAGGGCAAAAATAGGTGAAGCAAATAGTCTACATTTTTGGAAAAGTAATATAAAGAGAAAGAAGCAAAAGAAATATGTGTTAGTGGAAAAGGCAATGTCAAACTTGGACAAGGTCCAGCCTTAAGAAGAAACAGGAGCTAAAACTCTGCAAAGTGTTTTCGAATTTTATTGACCTTCTAGTCTTGGAGTTGTCTTATAAGTTGGATTCCCTAATTGCTTAATAATTTTAGTTAATTGCAAAATACTTAAAGGTGGCTATTGCTTTTATATAAGCAAGCAATTTTTAAAAATTAGGACTATATGAGTGTCCATCTGTACAACCCAACACTTAGTTTCCTCCACGGTGAAGAAAAAAGATTCATATGGTCATGGATGGATAATTAAGACTTTGTAAAGTGACAACATTTCGTTCCTTAAATTAACACTTTTAATGTTTCCTGAGAATGTATTTGAATTTCCCTTCTCCATTTAGAAATGCATTTAGAAAACACTTCATTTTATGGTGATCCAGAATTCTCAGAAATAAATCACAAACAGAAATATATTGTTCAGAAATAATGAGGAAGTACTTTCCGCAGCTTTCATTAGTGGTTGGCAGTGATTCTGGGCTGATTAGGTTGAGAGACTGCACTGAAGCATGTTACCAGTGAACCCCACAAAGTGCTCTCGTCCTTGATACAAGCAACTGCTTTCTGATCTAAGTTGCCTCGCATCTTGGGAAGATAACAATCATTACATATTCTTAAATAAAACCTGAACTTTATATAGCATGATGCACACTAATCACTGTATCACTGCGAAGCTTATTAAAAATGAATGAAAATCCAGCGACCAGCTTTTCATCAACATATTCATAAGACTATCCCCCTCCCCATAGTGGAGAAGTACTCCGCAGGCTCGGATCAGTGCGTTAAAGGCTCCCTCAGTATGCATTGACACAGTGGACCATAGCAGCTCTGAAAGAGCCATTATAGTCTATCATGTCAATGGTCTGTGCATGAGGACTCCCTTAGTATGCATTGACACGATACACCATGATGGCTTCAGAACGTATGATTATGATTTCAATGGAAGAACCATAATGGTTGCATTAAGATTTCAGTGAAATTTCAATGGAAGCATCTCATACACTTCTCTTGAGATCATAATGACTCATGTGTTTGTTATGATCTCAGTAAAAGTGAAAAAAATAAAGAACAACACAGCCAGTAAGATCGGGTTCTTTCAAAGTCATATTTTTATTCCTCCTTTGCTTAAAGCATTTCCTTAGCTGACACAAATAATAAATAATCGGGGGTGAATTTACTGACAGGTTTACAAAAGGAATGTAAATAATAATAGTAGTGACAACAACAAACATGTATTGATTACTATGCTTACTTGCTATGCCAGGCACTGTGCTTACTCCACAGCTATTATCTCATTTCATACCAAAACCACCCCTGAGATTAATACTATGATTTTTCCTTCATAACACGTGGGGCAAGAGGGCCTTTGGAAGGGTAAGCAATTTACTCAAGGACTTACATGATCAAATGCTCTAAGAAAATGAGTTTAACAATTGACTGGTCTTACTCTGTCAATTACATAAATTCAAATTTCTGCATTTCAGAATTTCCATGAATGGTTGCCATACAACCAGAGTTTATTAGTAAGCAATCATGTACATTTAATAAAACCATAAGTAATCACAAGTAACCTTTTGCAGAGGTCTTTCAAAATTTTGTCATTCAGTTCTCTTGGCAACATGAGTGAAATGTCTCATACTATAAATATGGAGATGAAAACAGAAATCTCTGATGCATATCCAGTTTATTCAGTGTGCCTCCACGAGGGTAAAGCAGCCCAGATCATTGACCAGTGGAGCTGGACTTACCTGTTTTGCTCCCCATATTCATAAACCCGTTATTCTAATGAAATCCTAAGCAAAAGTAAAATATGAAAATAGAAGAGGTGAGCTGCTTCTCCTACAGTAAAGCTCACTCTGTTTGCCCCCATTCAATCCTTATGTCTGTTTTTAAGAGAACCCCTCAAACTATGAAAACAATGCTTTAAATAATTTTAATATTTAAGAACCATGTCTTTAAGATATGTCAAACCCCACATATATACTGAATTTATGAAGGCGATAAATAGAAACAAGTTTGAACACCCACATGCTTTCTCATCAAACCACTGGAATTCTAGAAAAGGTATAAAACTTTAAATTAGCCTCAGTAGAAAGTGCCAGATGAGTGTTACTCAGAAAACCAGATTTTTATGAAATTCAGGAAGGTGGTATTCTTCCCAGTGTGGGAGAGTTTATTAACAATTGGCTATAACAAGTATTAAATATCATTATAGTGTGTTGGTAAGAGGAATTTTACTCCATTCTCCATGTATTTTTAATACATTTAGTACATTTAATACATTTTAATACATGGATGAGGTATAGGAACATTTTAGACTGGGAAGAATTACTTTTTATTTACCTCGTATTGTTATAGCAGGGACCTTGAACCAGCCAGTGATCCGTGTCATTTTACTGAATATGTCACATTAGAACAGCAGATTAATTCACAGCCAACAATAAACACTCAGGGCAGCTGTAAGCAGCCTCCACTATAATGTCCAAACAACCACATATGACATTATGCATTAATATTGCTAACCCTGGTAGTAACCCTTTTCATAATAAAAGAGTCCTTTTACCCAGAAAACAAAGCACATGGAAATGTCATAACGTTCCCAGAAAAAAACTGTGCATGATTACAGATATGTATTGAGGGTGGCCAAACAAAAGAGAAAATAATTTGTCATCGTGGTTGACACAGTTTGACTCAGGTAGAAAGAGAAGGGCTTTTAAAAAATAAAATGCAAGCAGAAATATGATGAATGTTATTTTTTTGTTTAGGCTCTGGGCCACTTAAATCTAACTGAGGAATTTGAGCGTGCAAATAAAATTCACATTAACCTGTAAGGGTATTGCTGGAAGAAATATGTACCTATTTTTATCATAAATGTTCCATCTCTCATACCCCCTCAGAAAAAGGTAAAGGACATTCAACTGCCCTGAGAAAGCAGTTGCCAGTCACAGCCGTGACGATACTGTCCCTGGGTTATAATTATTGTTCCAAGTTCACTGTGTGATTTCAGACAGACATCACCATGTTTCAGTAGCTCAGCCAAAAGCCTCAGATTCTGATCGGTGAGAAGAATGATATTTGCTCCTTTTTACCCTCACCAGAATATTGTGATGTTTCGAGATATGATGTCTGTTAAGTGCTTGCTTAGAAAGCAAGTGATTTATAAACACTGATCTTACAGAAGAAAATGTAGGAGCTTGACAGTCCCAGGAAAATGCAGTGACAGAGCCTACTCTTTCCCAAATGTGTGTATATATATATATATGTATATGTATATATATATATATATACACATATATATATATTTAAAACAGGATATAAAATATATATGTTTTAAACAGGATATAAAAAGCTTAGTTTTTAAAGGAATGCAGAGCTAAGAATAAATTCTGAAAAATCGTAAGATCCTACCACCATCTCTAGCTGAAATAAAAAATTTGAGACGTATATATTATTCTTGTGTCATGCAATTGTTTCCCCATTTGCATGCTTCAATAATTATATGCACGTACATTCACACATAGGCACACATAGGAATATATATGTGAATATATATACATATATGTGTGTATTGAATATAGTTTCTGAATATAGGTAGGTGTGGAGGAATATAGATAGTTTTTTATGCTGTTTTGATTTAGACAATTTAAGAATTCTCTATGCTTTGATAGATAATCTTTGTTTTAATTGTATTGCTGGTAACCAGTTACGTATCTCAGTGACATGGTGAATATTAATGAAAACAGTCCACTGTTCCTGCAAAATAATGCATATTATTTTCCCTTTAAAATTTAAAGATAAATTCATATTTTACTATTTTACCTAGGACTTCTCATAATGCAGCAGAATTCTCATAAATGGAATGGGAGACAATACTTTTCACGAAGGGCTTAGAGAAGCACCCCATGCCGGCCAGCATCTACAATTTTTAGGATATAGTCAAGCACTCTGGTTCCAAAGAGCACCCTCTTTCCCTAATTGAGTTGTTCTAAAAGTTTACACATTTTTCCCCCATAGGCTCCAACATCTCAAAGTCATATCATTCAAAGTGGTTCCACAGTCAGAATGTTGTTTCATGAAGAACTGAATGATTTTATATTAAAAATAAAATATTAATTAGCATTGCCCAAAGGCCAAGATGACTTTCAGGAGAGATGGCATTAGTCTTGTTCTATTCCCTCCTCATTTGACGTTCTCCCTCTCCAAAATTTGTCTTTCATAACGGTTGATTGAAGAGCCCAGACCTCATGTATCTTCCTTCGGTTGCATGTTCTATTAATTGAAATATGTTAGGAAAAGGTAAAGAGTGTGTTGATTTCCTCCGCCTCTAACTAAAATATAAGCTTCATTAGTTTATTTACTGAAGTATTTATAACAGTCTCAGAAACCCTAGAGAAATCAAAGCATTGCATAGTACTCCCATTTCATCGTCAAAATTCAGTTGCCCTGTGACAGCTTTCCCAAACCTGACACAACTTCCTCCTGTCATGAATGTAAGATAAGGGAAATTTTTTTGCCAACAAGTGAACAGCAGATTCCTGAAAGGTTGAAACACGCAGAGGAACAGTTTTATCTTCTATGTCCCTGGAGGGGAGGGATATTCCAAAGAATAAAAGGGCAAGTGAAACTGAGAAACCCTGCTCATTTACGTAGAAGTTCTAAGAAGTTCAGAGTACTTAATACATCATCGAGTCAATGCTCAGAGGCAAACTGAATTGCCCATATTCCTGTTTTCAGTTAGGTCAACGGAGTAAGTTAGGTACCTTAGAATCTGCAGTTCACTTACTCAGAGCACTGGAATATCATCGAGCCCATTGCAATGGCAATTTGCTAAATGGTACTCCAGTGACCAGGAAGAGGGAGTGCAGTTCTCTGTGTGCTAACTTATTTTCAGGAAGTCATTCGCACACTGAAAGACTCCAGCTGATTAGAACCCATTTATCCCATAAGGTACTAGACGTGGCAAAGCCAATTCAATGGCCTCGAAAGCAGTCAGACAAGCAGGGCACAGTCAGAATTTGGAGGGCAGACGTCAGTGAGAGTAAGGAAAGTATGGTTTAAAAATGTCTGTGAGAAGTCCAGGGCTTTATTAGTTTGCCTTTAATGGGGTTATATCGCTAATGTGACCCAATGGTTGAGAAGTTCAACTAGAAGCTTAACTAAGGCACAGAACTAAAAGGACAAAAAAAGAACCAGCTTGCTCTTGGTGATTACAAGAGTTTGATAGAGCTTTCAAAACCCAGAAATAATCCCATGGAAGATTAAACTAAGAAGCAGCATTTACAAATTTACTTCCTTGTTCTATTTACTCATTTTCTTTTTTTTTTAAGATTTTATTTATTTATTTGACAGAGAGAGAGATCACAAGTAGGAAGAGAGGAAAGCAAAGAGAGAGGAGGAAGCAGGCTCCCTGATGAGCAGGGAGACCGATGTGGGCCTTGATCCCAGGACCCTGAGATCATGACCTGAGCCAAAGGCAGAGGCTTTATCCCACTGACCCACCCAGGAGCCCTATTTACTCATTTTCTTACTTAAATTAAATATTATGCTATTCTCTGTATTTATGATTAATGGCAAACACATTATTTGAAGAATATGTATAGCCAGTTTTGAAAACTCTTTTTTTTGACCTATCATAAGGATACAAGGTATGAGACAACCAGTTCTATGCTATATGTGGCCTCTTAAAGAGTCCTTGAAGAATGTGCAATGCACATTTTATTTTCCATTTATTATGTTACATGCAGTGCTCATAAAAACTGGAAAATATTGATTTTCAATACAAACATTATTTAAATCATTTATTTTATGCTCACGGATTCAGAATTAGTTACAAGCCTTTTAGAAATTACACTTATTTCAACTGTGTAACCTGTTACAACAGAGGAACTGTGCTGAGTGGACAGTTGTGATGGAAGAGTGTCATTTGTGGAAACTGCCCAGAATCTTCCCTATGAAGCTGAAAAACTTCTCTATGAAGCATGACTTTTTATTTTTAAAAAAAAGTTCCTTCTCTGGACAATGTAAAACATTTATTCTTGAAGAGAATTTATGTATGAACAACCCTGGAGAATGGCACCAACACCAAAATGAGGCCTAGAGTCATGCTTCATTTTTCCTTGTTAGATTGAGCATCAGAATACGAAGAAGATGCATATTAAGCAAGAAGTTAATAAATCTGTTGTCAGTCTGTGTGGAAACTTTTTATCTCTTTCAGCTCCTGATGAAGTAGTTGAATGTTCAAGTGAGCTACAAAACCCTGATTTTAGATAGATAGGTCATAGATAGATAGATAGATGATAGATAAAAACTTTTCCCATAACTATATACCAAAATCAAAATGAGGGAGATATGAAAATAATGAAATTAAAAAAGAAAATCAATGAACATTATTCTGGCCAGAGCTGGAGAAATAATCCCCCCAAAATGGTTGAAATACTTAATTATTTGAGTGTGACTTTCTTCCTATGATTTCAGTGTCAGGGCCAATCTTTGAAGGACCATATCCCTTCTTCTATGATGTGTCAATGGGTAGACTCTTTACCAGCGCTGTTGATACAGGAGCTCAGCCTGGGATTTTTAGGCTGTGTACTGATGAGTCCTCATGGAGGCATGTAATACTGAGATATATTCAAAAGAGCATTCATAAAATAAGTTTTACAGAAATCTCCCACAATAGCAAAACTGTATTTAGAACAAAATCATGTCTAAGAATAAAATAGATAATGCTGTCTCAGTTTTACTAAATACGGAGAGCCTACTATGCTTGTGGTATTTTCTAAGTTTATGGTACACAATCCAAAGATTAACAAGACTAAGATTTTAAGGAATTCACAGTGTAGCAGAGCGAAAATACAACTACATATTTAAAGAATCACTACAGGTTAAGGCAGAAGTATGAGCAAATCTAAAATTTGAAAAAGTTTACTGGAGAGGCATTAAAAAGGATTAGAATAAAAATAAAGTAACCATACCTCATGGGGTGGAAAGCCCAGGGAATCTGGCAGCCACAAAGATCTGTGTTCCAGACTTGTCCCTTCCAGTGATAATAATGAACGATTGATATGATGAAATAAACCTATTATAATCAATTACTATAGCATTGCCATTGAAACGTAAACTAAGGGGGAAAAAAAGGAATGTTACGAACTGAGTGCTACAGGCACTCTGAATGGCCAGGATTATCCAGTTGTGCAATTAGGGGAAAATTTCAACCTCACAGAAGGTGAAGAGAAGTAAACATGCCATAACTCCCTAGTGCCAAAAGTAAATGATAAGATGGTACATCAGAGCCGGATGGCTGATTGCTCCCAGTTAAGCCAACAGTATGAGCATCACCATGGTAATGCTGGTCTCCTTAGGCCCTCAAGTCCACAGGGTGACACAATGGCTCAGGGGGTGGTTTTGCACCCAATTCCACAACTGAGGAATCCAAGACCAAGGGTCCATCCACCATTTCCTGTAGTAGGCAACAAACAAGTCTGTTTCCCTCTCTCAGGGACTAAGCAATTGCATTGTAAACAGGTTCTGGTCATTTTGACTAAACTGTTCAGTTTCTGGGGAGGAGGAGCCTTGATATCCACAACTCTCAACTCAGAAATTCACTGCTGCTCAGGGCTCCTAGCGACTGCCTCTCTCAATAGCAATATGAGAATAATGTGGGCCATTTCTCACAGAAATATTCTAAAGACATAAAAGCAAAATAAAATTCAAATTTGAATGTTTACTTAAATATTACGGTGAAGGAATAGAGATGAAAATATAATAATAAATAAAAGGAAAAAGCAGATGGCAGTAGAGGAATAAGAATGAGGTAAGCAGGTAGATAGGGAGAAGGGTGTCGATTAAGGTAGATTTTCTCAACCTTGCCCCACTGACATTTTGGACCTTGGCACGAAAGCATTTGAGGACAGATCATTCTTTTAACAGGGTTCACTAAATGCCGGCTGCAGAATTGGGACACCGAGGCTGTCTGGTACTCACCTGATCACTAATTTCTGCAGAAGAGCTAAAATCACAAAATGGAAGGGAGGAATCTTTCTCTCCCTTGACAGAAGCACATTAAAAGAGAAGTTTGCTTCTTTTTTTCAAGAAACATGTCAAAGAAAAATGCCTTCTCAGTTTTTCAAAAAGGGCTTATCATTATTAAAAGATAAAGCTCTGAAAACTCAAACAAAAGCTAGAAATGCGTTCCTTCCTGTCTGTATTCTTTTGGAACCCAATAGGGAAATGATAACATAGTTAAGACTCATCAAAGAAAACTACAGAAAACAGTTTTTGCAGTGTGTTTCTTTCAGAAGTATCAATTTCCCCAAATGTTCTCACACTTTAGGGGAAAAAAAGTTTATTTAATTTTCTACAGATATAAAAATAGCACACAGATAAGTAATGGAGCTCTCACTCAACGTGATAAAGCTGGATCCGCCTTCCAGTTGCAAGCATATTCTTTTGCAGGAATCTCCTGGTACATTCTGTAGGAAACTAATGACTTGCAGAGACTCACACACTTGAGCTTTGCTGTTCAGTAATAAAAGCAGCCGAAATTTATTTTTTAGCCACTCTGATCAATGACAGGCTTAGACGCAATGTGTAAGCAGGACTGATATAAGTATCTGTTCATTACATTTCCAGACTCTGAGATCTGAGCAGAATGATCTGAGAAAAGGCTGTTATTCTTGGTAGTTTCTGGCATGCTGCATATAGTATATAAATACATCCCCAAACCAACAGACTCAGGAAATTATTAAAGACTGAAGACATATGTGGAATTTTCCTTGTCTAGGGTCTGCACTCCCTCATTTGTGGTAGACTGTGTATATTTAAATGACTTATTTCATATAAATATTACAAGAAAAACATAATTATGTGTAATTAATTTTTTAAAATACCAATTTAAATTGAATTATAATATAATGTCATGTTGTGCCCACAATAAACCAAACACCCTAACTTCATTTATTATGAGTTAACATGCATTTTATTGCCACATCTGAGCCTTTAGATCTTGGTTTTCCAGAAATGAGGTGGAAAATGAATAGCCTCCACCTTCTAAAAGCTTATAAACAATCAGGAGAGAGGCCAGAGAGACACAAGTAAGTACAATACAGTGTATAAAGGGATAAGCAATCATCAGAGAAATGCAAGGTAGGTACTATGGGGGCACAAAGGGGCGAGGAGATGATCTGCTAGAGGAGATCACAGAGTGTTTGGGAATTAGTGAGTTGGGAAGACCGGTAGGAGATGAAGCCAGAGATATGGCAGGCCCGGGGCAGATGTCTAGCTTTGTGGGCTCTTACAAAGAACTTGGGTTTTATTCTGAGTGACAATGACAACCTTTGGAGGGTTTTGAGCAGGAGAATGAAATAATCTGATTTTTTTTTTTTTAGCAAGATCAATGGTGGCTGTGTTGGGAATAAAGGGAGAGACAAGAGTGTAAGAAGGAAAGCTAGTTAGGAGTTGAGTACATTAGTACAGGAGAAAAATAAGATGGTTTTAACCAGAGCATAAGACATCATGGAAAGAAGAAAGAGTCAAGTTTTCAAAGAAATCCCTTTGGTACTAAAGCTAGAAAATAGTTTGAGGTGAGACTGAACATTCTAACGTGTGGCCTAGGGTGTTTAGATTTTATTCAGTAGTCAATTGAGAATATCTGAAGGTTTTATTACTTTAAACACTCTAAAAGATAAATTTTGAGAAAATTTTATAAATAGTGCGTATAAGACTTGTGGTGAATTTAGCATAATGTATAAACTTGTCTCATCACTACGTTTACACCTGAAACTAATGTAACATTGTGGGTCAACTATATTCAAATTTTTTTAAAAAATTAAATGAAATTTAGAAGTATGTATTGATAAAAATGAGAAAAATACAATGATAAGTATCATAAAATATAGAACTAGCTGAAAGTCAAATATAAAATACTAGCAAAATGTTTATAAAATAGACATTTTTGAAAATACTAGTAAAATATACATTTTTCTAGATGATTGCATGAAGAAAAAAGGAAAATGACACAAATAACACCAAAGTTACGAGGACTTGAACATGATTGCTGCCATGTAGACCAATAAATAATAAAAATTAAAATGCAGTGCAGGAAGGACAAGTAGGATTTGGTGACTCTCATTCTGAGATCCTAGGAAAGCAGATTTCTCATTTTCAACCCTGGTGAATGCTTTTTATAGAAATAGAGAAGTCAAAAGGAAATAACTTGAATGGGAAAGACAATAAGCTGTGTTTTAAATATGAGGAATCAGCACGACAGGCAAGTGGAATGGGATAATACTAAAGGGAGAAGAGGGCTTTGGGTGAACCATCCATCACTGATATGTTATAAATTGAGAACCGGATTGTTTCATTGATCACAGAGGTAAATTAAAAGAGACACAGGGCAGTATGAATGGGCTATCCCAAGTGTTTATTGTGGCAAACGTCAAAGCTATTGCCTGTGCCAGTGTATGTGTTTATGGAAGAAGAAAGAATGCATTGTTTCATGAATCAATCTGACAGCCCATGGCCTCTTACTCTAGGATTGCACAAGATAGTCTGGCCTGAAATGTGGAGCTGATGTCAATGTCAGAGGATTCCTTCCCTGTTGCCTTTTCTTAGGTAGGGGAATTCTGGTTCTTCTGGGATCTAGGGCATCACATAGTATTTATGAGCTTCTGGTTGAACTATTACCTTGAGAAAATGAAATGCCAACCATCATAAATATAATGTCATAATTTTGTCTTTCTAATATACAAGTTTTCTACTTATATTTTTGTCAAGAGTAACAATGATCAGTTTAACAATTAATATAGTACATGTATTATTTTTGTGATTATTCCCACCATTCCAACTATCCAGTGATTTTATGAACTGCCTATATATATATATATATATAGTATTATTTAAAAATCTCCTTTAATAAAGATCTACATGTCTTTCTAAAATTAGGTGAATGAATGGTAGTATCTAATGATGAAGAAATTCATCAGGGAAATAGAGGATTAACCTTTACTCCTGGTTTAATTTTAATTGATTTTTTCTTTGACCGATTTCCATCTAAAATAAAAACTATAAAATTCTGTTTTAAGAAATGGAAAGTTACCTTTTTAAAATATCATGTGTTTAAGTTACACTAGGTTTATAAGAAAAAGATAGGATAAGATTTCCCTGAATGTATAGAAATGGTATTTCTAGTAATGATTAAATTATCATTTGCATTTCATGGTATGAAAAATTGCTTTTGTTCTCTGTGGAGCTCTCAGTGTCATTCTCCTTTTGTCAAAAAGTAAATTAAAGAGCTCAAAGAAGCTTTGTGCAGAAATGTTTGCCTCTTTATTATGTTCTAGAAGGTTGGGAATACAGATATCGTCTTTCTTTGCAAAAGGCAGTATAATAACTCTGACAAGAATATAAGCAGAGTTGTTAGCAAGGCTAAATGCAAATAATGTAGCTAAAGTCCTAACTTGGGAATAACCAGCACAAGTGTGATCCATTATGACCACGTATTTAAGGTTGTATTTACACTACTTCAATTCAAAGTGGGGTATTTGATAAAGTTTCAAATTTAAGATAAACTCTCTTTCATTTGTCTTCTCAGTATTTAGAACTAAACTAGTACCAGCTTTCTTTCACTTCTTAAACCCTACTTAATGATTTTTCAGTGTTTAACAAAGGGCAGCTTTATTTTAATTCTGTAAGACTCTAATGTCTCTTACCATTACAACTAAAGAGACTTGTAACAAATTAGCTTTGAAACAAATCCACTCCAGTTGCTTTATTTTCTGAATAATCATGGGGTATTACATGAAACTCTGTAATGATAGGTGAGTTTGACATATGAGATTTTGAGCATGTGAATTTCCTGATTACTTCATGTATTTAGTCTTTTGTCACTTTTATTTTCAGATATAGACTCAAGCTACTGTATTGGCACTCAATATTACTGATTCATTGAACCCAGTACTCTTAAAAATACAGTTTACTACTTGCTCTTATTAATAAATGGCCAAATATTTCTAATGTTCAGTCTAGAATTCTTTCATTCAATACAAAACCAATGTTTTTTGTGTTACCTTTAAGATTAATTTGATCTTTATTCTTAAATAATGACAACTCTTAAAGGTTTATTTTGGGATATCAAAAACCATTTTGGGAGGTAATCTGCAGAAATATTTCACGACTAATTTTCCTACTTCCTATCCTCCCATACTTTGTATCTTATTAGGAAAGAGCCAGGAGAAAAAGAAGGAGAAATGAATGCTGAAGAATGCAATTTATGAAACATTAAGATGTGGTTCCTCAACGGCATTATCAGTTGTTCAAACCACTTAAAGAAATCTTGCCTTCAGTTCTCACAGTAGATAGTTAGTTGAAATCCAAGGACAGCTGAAAGATTGTCCAGTATTTAGAAACAGGTGTGAAATTTTTTACATGGAAAAGAAAATATTGAATCTTTCAAATGCATTAAATTTCATGTCTTTCATTCACCACACGTCTTTTGTGTGTAAGAAGTGATTATGTTTTTATGAATTCTCTTCAAAACAACATTAAGTTTTTCCAGAGACTCCTGCATACTTGCAATACTTAATTAAAGTACCTATAAGATAAAATAGATTCATTGAAAACCCCTTTCTCTGAAGTTAGATACTTTGAATGTGGGAACCCCCTCAGTGAGTACTGATCAATTGAGCCTGTGTGTGTGTGTGTGTGTGTGTGTGTGTGTGTGTGTAAGTAACAGATGAGGAGAGAAAAGGATGACAGAAGGAATCATTGACTATGACCTATAGAATTCACAACAGTCTAAGAAGAAAAAATTATTATTACTATTTACGTTTTAAAGCAAGTTTACTTCTTTTAAAGGTGAAAGAAATGGTACGCAAGACTTTCATCTATGGTGCTCCAAGTGACAGAGACATGGAATCAACTCCATCTGTATCTCAGTCCAGAGCTTTCAATGTGGAGATGAAGTAATAGTTCCTTGAAGGATAATTTGATCATCAGAACAGCATAGACATATTTCAATCTACCCAACTCTATAAATCTAGGAATTTTAAAAATCACTATTAACTTGACTATTTTGGTATATAAGCGTACTGAAATGTATTTTTATTTATACTCAATAAAGTGTTTAACTTTGGAAAAATTTAACTTAAGGCCTTATTATTTCAGGAAGGGCAAGAGAAATGATAAAATACTTTTTTAGAGGAATTTATGTAATTTTTCCTATTCAGGAGAAAAAAAACAGCTTTAAACTCTCCCTTAACTAAGAGAAAACTCATAAAAACTTTTCTGCCAAGGATATATAACTTTTATAAGGGCAAAAGTGACATTTATCCAGGAGAAAATCACATTTGCTCATCAGCATTTGAAAGCTGAAATCATCAGATCATTTTAATTTCACTTTTAGTTGGAGTTGACAGTAATTCTCTCGGATTCCTTTTTGATTCTAGATTTTTTTTTTGAGCTTTCAAGATTTAGATGTCCATACTTATTTTGAATCCTAGTGGCAGCTCTGTTGTAGATTTAAATCTGTGCTTAAGTCCTATTTTCCTTGCTTTGACATATCCCACCCAGCTGATCTATGGTACTGATTCATCGCAATCACAGTAGGAAGAACAGAACTGAAAGGTTCTGAATAAATGAAATAATTTTTCTTGTTTGTGCTCTTGGACAAAAAGAAATCTGAATCTTCTATGGAAATTCTATGTCACCTACAAAGCCTCTACAAGCATGGTCAACCCATTGGGTAAGGGATATTTCTTACAAGGTATTTCCAATAGAGTTCTTTGTTTTAAGTTAAATATTTAAGATCCACTATATTTATGGATTCAAATAGAATTGACCCACCAATTACTTATTCTTCCAGGTTGATTAGTTACCTCTGTTGTTTTTAGGACATCCTTGAAGGAAAAGTAAATAACACCCCCAGGAGTAAGGTAATGAAAATTGCCCAATATTCAAGGAAATTATTCAAAGAAATTAGTTTGAGCCATCCAATACTGGATTTTCAGTTCTTATCTTTTATATAAACTTATATATATATATATACATATATATATATATATATGACTTCTCCTTTAGACTAAGAAATTCTTCCTTGCTGCTGCTTACATACAACTTCTCTCTATATCCATTCACAGATCTTCTTACCCTTTCAGAGTAAATTTGTTTGACCTATGTTGATACCAGTCTTTGATACTTTCTCCAGGTAATGAAAATAATATTTAATATTTTTAAATACAGGCACTGTTCCAATTTTTTACATAAATTACTTTATCCATATGGCAGCTCTCTGAGGGGGCAATAATTTTATTCTAATGTAACAAATGAAGGAAGCAGAGAATTAGGAAATGTCCATTACACACTCCATTTGTAATTAAAATTTGCCCCAGGATTCCATTCCTGTTAAATCGCACTAAAATTTTCCCAACTTTTCCTAACCTAGCACTTAAAGGGGCCAATAGGTATCATCATTGGAGTTACACATTAAGGTTCTTAGATGGGTTGTGAAATAGACATGGAGAAGTACACAAACTCTTGGAAAGGTATTTTTAAAATAATCTTTTAGTTGTTTCAGCTATGCCACCCTGGGGAAGCACTGCTACTCAGTTGATAATCACTGTTTGAGTAAGCCCTATTCCTACAAATTGTATAAACTTACCTTTCAAATTTCAATTGTCATTGTATATTACATGTAAATCAATATCTTTAGCATCATATGTGGCTGTTTACATGACAATTCCACTTGAATAGACACATTCATCTCCAAATGCCCAAAACTGAATTCTGCATCTTCCATAAACTGTCCATCTGTATCCCCTTGTCAATAGGATCACTCCCAAGTTACTTTTTGTGTTATTTAAGGTTCTCCAGAGAAGCAGAACTAATAGGATGTATGTATATATAGGTATAAATACAAATAATATAAATCTTGAAATTATCTTACATGATAATGGAGATTGAGGTGTCCTACAATCGGCTCTCTATGAACTAGAGAACCAGGAAAGCTGATGGTGTAAATCCCAGTCAGAGTCCAAAGACCCAAGACCCAGGAATATTGATGTTCAAGAGCAGAAGATGAATGTTTCAGCTCAACCAGAGACAATTTGCCTTTCCATTATATTTTTGTTTCCTGAGAGGATGTCCACAGATTGGATGATATCCACCTGTATTGGTTAGGGGATTTTTACTCAAATGCTAAACTCTTCCAGAAATACCCTCACAGATACACATAGAAATAATTGCTATCTGAATATTCCTTAGCTAAGTCAAGCCGACACATAAAATTAACCTATCACATCACCTCAGGACCACTGGAATCCTCCCCCACACTGTTGTTTTTTTCCCTTGACACTTTCTTATAAAAAAAAATCTTTCAATTTTACATTTACAATCAGATTTCTCTCTCTTTCTTAATGCCTTTTGTCAAATTCCCAGGCAAGATAACTACAATCTATTTTCCAGGTGATTTTAGATTTTTTTTTAGCTCTAGGTCATTTTATTGTGTTTTTACTTTGAAAGGATGGATAACTAGAGAGGAGCAGAAATGCTGTTAAAGCTGTTATTTGCTTAAAGTTGCTCATATTAATTTACAGAATTCATATTTCTATTAATTTGCTATTCCAGGGGAAAAATGGGAATTTAGCATAGGAGAGTTAAATATCATAATATTCCATGTTGTGGCACCTGAGACATAAACATGTGTTTACTTCCTTATATTATCATTTGTATTGATTTTAGGACCTTTTTAACTACCACTCCTCCCTCTAATCTCTCTTCAATCTGACCCTATGCTTAATGACCTCACTTTGGTAATGACCCAAACTCTTATCCTCAATGGGATTCCAGACTCTAGCCATGTTTATTTGATTTTGATTGGACTATTCCCATGTTTAAGTCAAATATATCCCACTTACTCTCCATGAAGCCGTTATTCTAATGCATTTCCCTGCTTCATCATTTAAAGTTAGTGTTCCACCTTCTCATGCTGTGGTAGCACAGTAAATTGTGCATTTATGTTTTAGAGAATTAAATTACATTATAATTATCTCTCCACAAGTCTATCATTCTTGCAAAACTGAAAACTCCTCAAAAATAGACCTTGTCCCTTGCTTGTATGTGGATCACCGATGATGACTACTAGAACTTAGGGAGTGTAAGATGTGGAGAAAAGTTTATCTTCTCAGCAGTTCATACTTGAATATTCTTAAAGTGGGAGACCAACTTTGCTGCAAAAAAAATCTTTGAAAAAGGCCTCTGGGGATAGAAGTTGGCCTGAGGCGGGGCCTGTGTTGTATTTCATAGGAAGTGATTTTGCATACTAAAGAAGACTGGTCAGACTTAGAGCAAGATCCACAGACGGTGGCAATAGAGACTTTAGGCAGAATAGAAAGATCTATTGGGGATTAATTAAATAGTTCTCTTTGTTGTGGGCAATGATCTGTCTCCCTAAGATATTTTCAATTTTATTTTAAATATATTTTCAATATATTTCAATTTTCAATAAGCTCTATAGGCTTACTCACTAGAGTGGGTATTTTATGGTGAATATGAAAAGACACTGAGCCTTGTTTCTCTAAGTGTTTGAAGTCAAAGTAAGTACACTGAACTTTTTTTAGAAACTCTTCCTACCTTTATGAGTAGAGAAAGGAGAATCAAACACAATTAAACAAAATATTGCCATATATATTAAATATATATCAGTTATATCATATCTATATCTATATATCTATATCTATATCTCGATACATTCTAGTACTTTTAATTTTCTAGGAGAGATGAGCCAAAAGACATGAATTTTGATGTCTTCTCATTAGTATTTCAGTTCAGAATGCTTGTTCCTAGGTAAAATGTCCGTAGAGCAGGAGCAAGAGTTTGAGTATATCAGAATGACTAGTAGTAGCCTAAAAACTAAAAAGTTTGCTGAGGAAAATAAATACTACATTGAAAAAGTAGCAGTGTAAGTAAAACCAAAGTTTTCCAATTTGATGCACACCTACAAATAAAATCATAGCATAGGTATAGCTATCATTTATTTGGCACTTACTCTGTTATAGTCACTACATTAAATGTCATACTTACATTATCTCCTCAATCCTTATAAAACTCAGAGGGTGCTATTGTTCCTATTTTGCAGATAAGATAGATAACTGAGGATAAAGGAAATAAAATGTCTTCTAAGACCATATAAGTGACAGTGTAAGAATTCTAACAAGAACATCTTCTAAGTAGGTTTATCTGATTCCTGTATCCATTTGGTAGTGATATCCATTTGATTGCTCCACCAAACTTCATACAGTAGAGCACAACAAGCATAATTTATAAATGAAACAAATTCAGAAAGGTAATTTTTCAGATAAAGAGAAAATATAAATCCCCCCCCAAAAAAATTAGTTAATGGAATAGTTTTCTTGCTTCAGTTACCTAAATACATGTTACTGAGTATACTTTGACATATCCCAAAATATTAAGCATTAAGAATATATATTTTAATATATTCTAATATATTTTATTTTCTTAGTGAATTTTTACCCCCATTTCCTTTTCCCTAGGCTCTCAAGTAGTTCAAGATTAATAAAAAGAGGAATATATTTTAGGGTCTATTTTTAGGAATTTCCATTTTTCAAATAATGATAAAACTTCTGTGAAGTCAAGAAGAGTAATTTATTTGAAAATATCAACAAAACAAAAAGTCAACCTACTGAATGGGAGAAAATATTTGCAAATGATATATCCAATAAAGGACTAATATCCAAAATATATAAAGAAGTTTTGCAACTCAACATCAATAAAAACAAACCATCTGATTAAAAAATGGGCTGGGGACCTGAATATACATTTTCCCAAATAAAACATAAAGACTGCCAACAAATACATGACAAGATGCTCAGTGTCAGTAATCATCAGGGAAATGCAAATCAAAACTATAAAGAGATCACCATACAACTGTCAGGATGGCTAAAATCAAGAAAACAAGACATAACAAGTGTTGGCGAGGATATGGAGAAATAGGTACCCTTGTGCACTGTTGGTGGGAATGTAAATTGGTGCCACAACTGTGGAAAACAATATGGAGGTTCTTCAAAATATTAAAAATAGAAATACCATATGAACAAATATTCTACTACTGGGTGTTTACCCCCCCAAAAAAACTCCAAAACACTAATTTGAAAAGATAAATGCATTCCTATATTTATTGCAGCTTTGTTTACAATAGCCAAGATATGAATGGGTCATATTTTGATTCATTCATAAAATCCACAATAGCAAAAAAAGATGAGATCATGCCATTTATGACAACATGGATGGACATAGAGAGTATCATGCTAAGAGAAATAAGTCAGAGGGAGAAAGACAAATACCATATGATTTCACTCATACATGGAATCTTAAAAACAAAACAAGTGAATAAATAAACAAAAAAACAGAATACAGAGAACAAACTGAAGTTTGTCAGAGGGGAGTGATATAGGAAGATGGCCAAAATGGGTGAAGGGGTGTGGGAAATACAGGCCTCCAGTTATGGAATGAATAAGTCAGAGGAACAGAAGGTTCAGCATAGCCTGTATAGTCAATGATATTGTAATAGCATTGTATGATGACAGATGGTAGCTACACCTGTGGTGAGCATAGGTAACCTACAGAGAAGTTGAATCACTATGCTGTACACACCTGAAACTAACGTAACATTGTGTGTCAACTGTACTCAATTAAAACATTTTTTTAAAAAGAAGAGTAATATATTTGAAATCCTCAGTAATTGTTCTAACTAAATGTAGTCATGATAGCTATACTAAATTCATCAGGGATTTACTTAGTAGAAGCTGAAAAATACTAGTCATTATGTTAAAACTGTTATAAAAAATGTGAATGAGATTGAAAATATATAACTGGTCCTAGACAAAAAGAGCTAATAAAAGAGAGCTTGTCAAAATTTCCCCAGAACAAAAGCTCTGTGGGGCTATTTTTTTAATACAACAGATACCACCACTGTGCAAAATAGCTCACACATAAAAGCCAGCTCAGTCAAGCTCAGCCATCACTTCCGTCTCAGAAGAGAAGGGAGAGCTTTTAGCTCCTGACTCAATTGTGCCCACTTATTGCAATCAATGGTTAGGGAAATTCCAAATACTCAAATCTAGTCCTTCACAACCAGTGCTATTAAGCTATAATCTAAATTATAACTGCTACAGTGATTGCTTCACACTCTGATTACAGGTTATACTATGAGGAGGCAGTGATACAGGTGTTAAATGATCATTCTAATAGACTCTCTGTAAAGTGTTTGGCATAATGGGCAGATGCAGCCCAAAATGTCTTAGAATTTCTTCCGTGTTTTTTGAATAATGCCAGGGAATGCCTTTTTTTAAAGAATTTTTTTAAATTCCTTCATGGGAAAATAATCATTTCAGTTAGGCCTTTTGGTTACCAGACTTCAGAGTAATTATATCAAAAACAATAATTACAATTTTAAAGATAGGCACTATTCTAGAATGTACCATGTTAGAAACAAGATGAGGGAGACAAAAACATATTCAGTGCCTCAGATGATTATTTTCTCCAAATGTAATTAACCATTTAGGTTCAAAAACACATCATTTATGCAAAATCACTTCAATACTCCTAAAGGCAAAAGGCAGGAGATTAACTTATTTCAGACTTTTCTTCATTCTCTTTTGATTATAGAACCAGCTGAATTTGTATCAATGGACATAATTCTGTTTTACCAAGGGAAATTCTCACTTTGGTCAAGTAAAGATATAAGAATTTTCTTTTACTTCTTGTGTGTGTGTGTGTGTGTGTGTGTGTGTGTGTGTGTGTTTTCATTAAGAACAATGTTTCTATAAACTCACATTATTTCAGAGTTCAGTGAGACAATGGACACCATTTCACAAATTTAAACTGCTGCAAGACACAGGCTGTATCTTATTCATCATTATATTATGATCGATGCCTGCTAAGTGCCTGGCTCTCAGATGTTCTAAAAATTGCAGTTTTATTGAATTTGTGAATGAGGAAATTGAGACCCAAAGAAAGAAGCTACTTATCTGAGACCTTGTAACCAGCGAGGAGAAAAGCCAGAAGCAGCTCCTAGATTTTGGAATACTAATTCATTATGATTTTCTACTGTAAGTTAACAGATTTGGGCAAATCATAATACAGTAAACTAATGATATTTGATTTTTTATTACAAAGAGATTATTTACTGCTTGTAAAATGTAAGTGGATACTGAATAGAAATTTACTTTAGCTGGATTCTGAAACTACCAATGGTGAGACCTACACTGTTTATAAGTTCTCTAAACTCTGCCATATAAAGTATAATTTAGTATTGCAGGCAAATTTGAATTAAAAGGTAAACCAGCACTCCTTAATACCTTTTGTGCTTGCCAAGTGGAAATACTGGAAGCACAGAACTAACTGGCCATTGGTACTTTCTGAAACTGACAGGTTGATAATCAGAGGAAAATGAATTATTTCTTTGCAGAATGCTAACTAATTTAATTGAAACTTTAATTAAAAGAACATCAAAGTACATGTTTCCTTCTAATAGACAGCACCTGCAACATATGAAAATGATTTGTTTGGGTTGCTCAGTTTTTAGTGTTACCGAAGCAATTGACTGCACCCATATGCCCATTAAAGATATTTTCTGATGAACAAATACATAGGAACTGGAAGATGATTCATTCCTAAAAAATGATTTAAAAGTGTCTCATTCCTTGAAAAGAAAATTGTTTGTGATATCTAACATAGCAATGTAAACATCATTAACCATCCTCTGTGAGATCTACTGAGATTGGACACAATAATTTGGATTGCAGTTTTAATATTTTGTGGGCTTTTTTTTCCCTGTGGGATACTTAGTAAGAGATCTTTAGGGGAAAATTACCTCAACGACACATGTTGATTATGCTTTATCTTGAAGTGAATGCCACAAATTATACTTTCCACTTGCTAAAAATATGTGACTATTCCTCAATGTGCTTATTTATTGCAGATAACATCATACACCTGCCAAAATAAACACAATATGCATAGTCTTATTCTATTATAAAGAAAACTTCTGGAATTTTTCCAGGCATCCAAGTACTAACCTCATCCATTGATATAAAGTACAGCTCTTAGAAAACATACTTATTTAGATATAACAGAGATGAGAATATGGTACATATTAAGAACATAACCTTGGATTACCAAAAGGAGAGAAATGTAGTTGTTATGTTATACATGATATAACGTGTATTATATTAACAAAGTAGATTAGGAATTATAGTGCTCATTAGAAGGGAAATACTTTATTCATTTAGGTTAATAAACTTATTTTTAATTTTTCATCTCCTTAAAATTTTAGTTTAAGCCATTAAAAATGAAGAGGAAAATGAAAAGCTGTATCTAAAAAGAATCAGGAGCATATTGTCATTATTTGTCCAGTCATAAATTACCAACATGACATAATGTGAAAAAAGCCAGAATCTCAAATATAATTTAAATTCTTTTAAATAATTCTTGTATATCATCCAGACATTTAATGAGTGCCAAAATGGTGATTTTGGACAATACCAAGGGCACAGAGGAAAGCTCTGATGGGAAGGAGGACACAGACAAAAAGGATAGGAAGATAGAAAAAGGAAGAAAAGAGCAAGAGTTAAGATAAAGTAGGTAAATCAACAATAGCAAAGGAAAATTGAAGATTAAAGCTATTTTTAAAGCATTCAATGGCATCAATTCTTGCCTTATATATATGAATATGAATGTATATATAATTTCTCTGAATTGTTTAAACAATTGATGTAATTATGCGATGATAGGCAATTGCATGACAAAACTAACTTTTAAGTAACTACAAAAATCTATGATTCTATGATTTCAATAAATTTTTATCTCAGTGGGAATGATATATGGAATAGAATCCCTTTTTTGTCAACTCTCTTTAATATTTGTTTTTCTCCATTTGTTTTGAGGGTAGTATGAGCTTAATTTTCTTTTAGTTTATATTCAGTAAGTTTATATTTATTTTCCATTACCAGAAGTCAAAGATATCATTCAGGATCTTCCACAAAACCTTATACCTCAACCAGTGTACATTGAGTAATCAATCACTGACTTTAATATCTAAATTTGATTATAGAAAGTATTGACATTGCATTGCTTCCTTGATTTCTCTTTCAAGTCCTTCATTATCTGAACACTTCTCTTCCTACACCAAGCTCTTAATGAACCTCCACTAATACCCTATACCAGCCAATAATAATATGAGAAGTTTTTCTAAGAAATTTCCAAGATTTTGTACATTTACCCTCTCTCTTTAGATTGCCATTTTCTTTTCCTCCTTTTTTTTTCACATTCTTGATATGAATATCTCCTCGCTCATCCTTCATAGTAAAGTCCAGTCATCAACTTCACCAAGAAGCTTCCCTAATTACCCATGTGAAGTAGTGCCTCTGTGACTCCATAACACAATAATCATTAGTATTCCACAAACAGAAGAGTTATCTAACCTAGAGTCAATCAATAAACACAATATAACACAATATAACATAGCCCGGTAGCTAATTAATTAGAATTCAGAGTCTTTCTAGGTTATATGTTTTGTCCTTAAATTCTAACCTAGTTTTATTGTCTTCTCTAAGCTTTTCAGACTATCAAGGTATCCACCTGGCCCAATCGCAATCTCACCCCAGGAAATAGTTTCCTAGATCCAAGTCCCATGTTCCCTGCTTGTTATTCAAGAATTTGCACTGCCCTCCTGCACCACGGTGCTGTCAGTAGAACTATTTTCAGTAATGAAAATGTTCTGTGTCTGCCCTGTCCAGTGTGGCGGCCATAGTTACACGCGACTATTGAGGCCTAGAAATGCGATCAAGGAATTGGATTTTTATTTATTTATTTAATATTTAATTTATTTATTTATTTGTCAGAGAGAGAGAACAAGCAGAGGGGGTGGCAGGCAGTGAGAGAAGCAGGCTCCCGCTGAGCAGGGAGCCCTATGCAGGACTCGATTCCAGGACCCTGGGATCATGACCTGAGTGAAGGCACACACTTAACTGACTGATCTACCCAGGTGTCCCTAAAAAAAAAAATCTTAATTTAAATAGCCACTGTGGCTATTTAATAGTGGTTGGTGGCTACTGTATGGACAACAAAGGTCTATGATTTTTTAACCAAATCCAAATACTTTTTCTAGAAATTAATTAATGGATTCATTTATTTCCTGGAAAATGGAATCATGGGATCTGAGAATAGAAAAAGAACTTTACTCAAAGTACATTAGGAAGCATAAAAGGAAAGAACGTCCCTGGTTATTCTCTTATCTTTATGATAACAAGATTGGCCTATGTAACTCCTTGAGTCACATTCCACTTAAACTTGTAAGAGACGCTGCTATCCATCCATTCCTCCATTCATTAGTCCATCCATTCCCTGGCTGATCATTTATCCATCTAATATGCATTTTGAGCTCCTACAAATGCAGGCACTGTGCTAGCAAATGGAGATATAAAAATGATTCCATATATCACAGCTCGCATATGAACTGAAGAACTTTTTTTTCTAATCGGAAGAACATTATTCTTCTATCTCTAAAAATGAAATACATTCTTTTCTTCAGGAGTCCTTTTTTCCTATTTTAATATTAACTTTTCAATGCTCTGTCTACACTCAATAAGAAGAAAGTGTGTTTGCCAAATATTTACTTTATTTTTGGCTCTAACCACAGCTTTAAAATTTATGGGTAAATGGCATGGAGTCTTTTTCCAAATCATGACCGTAGCATATATTACCTATGTGACTTTGAGCAAGCTACTTCTCTGAACTTCAGGATATTGTCTTTAATGCACAAAATAGGATAATTATAATAGCATACATACATACATATTGTTTCCTGTTAACTTCAGATCCTGTCTAACTAATCACTGTGCTATGTTAAGTACCATGCTTTTCTATTAAATGAGATACATAGAAAATATACCCAGCTGAGCATCAGACATTCATTAGGCACCAATCCAATTTGATTTATTTCTATTCCCTCTGGATATGCCACCAGCACATAGTTATGTGTATTGACAGGAGTCCAGACTGCCTGAGTTTCAAGCCACTTACTAACCAAGCGAACATGGGCAAATTACTTCAATTTGCTTTGTATTATATCCACATTGAAAACAAGGATGATAAAAGTCCCTCCTCCACTGGGTTGTTGTTGTAAGGATCAAATCAGTAAACATATATAAAATGTTTAGAAGCCCATCTAGCACAATATAAACACTCAATAATTATTAGCTATCATCATTATCACCATCATCATCATCATCTAACTGTTTCTATCACTTCTTAACCTTTAGCCTCAGAGTGTTAAAATGCCAAGAAATGAACATGATGTATTGTGGATTTGGAACATGTAGGAATATTTGAAATATGTTATTTACCTCAAACTACTATAAGGGCAGTGTTGTGGTTTAGTGAAGAGGACATAGACTTTGGTCAGATAAATGTAGCATTGCTTGTGTAACTTTGTACAAATTACTTTGCCTCTTTGATCCTCAGATTTCTCATCTATAAAAGAAGAATACCATTGTTCCCATCTCATGAAGTTATTCATCATTACACAAGAAAAGTATGTAAAGGATCTAACACAAACTCTATCACATAATAAATCCTTAATAAATATTATTTTTCCATCTTGCTATTTTAGACTACAACTACTTAATGATCTTTGAGTTTTGAGGAATTAAGAAATACACACTCAATGAATATCTAATTATATGTGTTCCATATTTTTAAGATAACACATAGTTCCTAAATTTCCATGGGAAGAACTGACTATGCATACATAAATGTATGCTTAATACATTATCTCATCCTCTTATTCATTGTCTAGCAAAGAGCAAACTCCAATTGTGAGACATGCATGATCTGACGGGTGGAGTGCCAAATTGGGAGTTCAAAGCCATTGCCCATGTGTGGCTATAGTTTTCTCGTATCTATTAGAAAAGTCACTTAACTTTTCTTCACTCCCTCCAGCTGTGAAGGATCATACTTCACCACAGGAAAATGTATAAAGGTATGGAAAATCCACAGATGAGATGCACATTCTTTCATCAGAGGAACTTAAATTCTCTTCCTTACTCCCACACCAGGTCTGAAGTCTGGGAGTGACTCTAGGGTTGGCAACATGCTCAAGGGCACACAGTGAGAATCAGGACTATAAGAAGAATTGAACTACTTTGCTGATCCCTAGAAGGGCCATATTACATGCTTTGCAAATGCATTGCCTTTCTTTTCCACAATTTTCCACCCATAGCCTGGCAGAGATCTAATGATTTTTCAAGGGCCAGTTTAAGTGTCAACTCTTCTTAGAAGGCTTTGCCAAAACCCATTGGCTTTGGGCCACAGACTGAATCTCTTCATCCATCCTTTTTAATTCTATAGCATTTAATTGGTGTGATTAGGATAATATAGGATATTTGTCACATTTTATTATAGTGCAGTTGTTTGCATCTCAGTCTCCCATCCTAGATTGGGAGTTCTGTGATGGCAGAAACCTTTTTGTTTGTTTAAATCAGAGCCCGGCATGTAGTCAGTGTTCTATAAACTTCACTTGAATTAAACCAAGATCTTGACTTCCTGGACTTTTCTCTAAGCTATTTTGTCTCATTGAAATAAAGGCTGATGTTAAATGATTATATTATTGGATAAAGACTCAGTTTTTATTTTCCTGTTTGATGACAACTTGCAGTTTCTGTGCTAAATTGAAGGTCATAAAGTCATTGAGGTAAAAGGGACTTCTTTTAAGTTAATAAAAGCTGAGGTATTATCTACGTGTCAGATCTATTTTGAGCAGATGTGTGAATATTCACACAAACAGTAAACATATATGCATTGAAACACACATATATATAATTTATAGAATTAGTACAATGTAAAAGATAGCAATTTCAAATAAAATTTCATTCATGTTTCCTAACTTGATGCACAGAATGGCATGCTGACTATATCTTTGATTAAAGTAACTGAGTCAAATATTATTAATAAGAAAATTTTCAACCAATCAAATTATGTCATAGTATAAAGTTTGCAAGATGCAAATATTTGGGGGCATCTGGGTGGCTCAGTGGGTTAAAGCCTCTGCCTTTGGCTCAGGTCATGATCTCATATGTCATAGTATAAAGTTTGCAAGATGCAAATATTTGGGGGCATCTGGGTAGCTCAGTGGGTTAAAGCCTCTGCCTTTGGCTCAGGTCATGATCTCAGGGTCCTGGGATCGAGCCCTGCTTCGGGATCCCTGCTCGGCAGGGAGCCTGCTTCCTCCTCTCTCTCTGCCTGCCTCTCTGCCTACTTGTGATCTCTCTCTCTCTCTCTCTCTCTCTCTAAAAAAAAGAAAGAAAAAAGATGCAAATATTTGTCCTATAACAAATTAATAGCCTGGGCACTTAGCCTATTGAACTAATTGTTTTCAATGCATGCATTTAGGTTATATCTACATTTAAATAACCGGCTAAGTGAGCTAACTAATCTCTTTTACTCCAAAATTCTATCAAAGATTTTATTCCATTCATTTCTGAACAACAGGAAACCAATCTTACAACTAAAGATTTCGTAATGTTAATTGGAAGGAATAGACACATTCTAGAAAATCAGCTATTTAATGATCTTGGCTGTGCTGTTCTCCAATTAGTTCTGGGTCACCAATTAATTCTTTTGCAGGTGCCCAGACTTCCTGGATACCAGCATTGAGCTAAGTTCTCTTGATTCTTTCACCTAATGCTCCAACTATATTAATGACTTTGACCCTGCTCAGACTTAGACATCAGCTTTCTCAATTTAAAGAAAAACTATCTTTTCCGTTTATTTTAAGAATGGGACAAATTATAGTAAACCCATACAGAGCTACTTTGTTGTGAATTGTTGGTCATGTTCTAACAAATTCACTGGGGACACTGACTTCCTATAGCTATCATGCTTATATTTACTCTACTGGCATTTTCTACCCCTACCACTTAGGCCATCTGGGACTTTGTCTTACAGCTTATTTCCTCCCCTATTTTTTTTTCTTTTCATTTTTCTCACTCTCAGTTTCCTGATTTCTCTGTTTTCAAAGTACTCAAGCATTCCCTTCACTAATGAGCAAGACCTCCATTTCTCAAATCTGCTGTTTCTAAACAAGTCTAGCTTTTCACAAATACATTTGTTTTCAAGGGAATTTTACAGTTGCTGCCCTAAGTCTTCATTTTATTACTCATTAATTCCTCACCACAGGGTTATCTACTTCATCCCACTGTAATATTATTGATTCTTCTTTAAAGGTAGTCAATGAATGCAACCTTATTTAAAGGCCTCATCCTATTCAGTCTCAACAATATTTCACATTCCAAATGTCACTACCTTAGCTTCCAGGTATGGATGTATGGATGGATGTATTTCCTTAGGAGATCATGGTCTTGGGGGTCAGGTTGATCCTGGTTTACAAGTCAGCTTTGCCCCTTCCTTGCTGACCAATTTCTGAAAAGTCACCTAACCTCTCTTGGCCTCAAATTCTTCATAAATAAAATGGAGATGAATATATACATATTTATCACTAGATCAGCTTCCCCACAAATCATTTGTCAATCCCTACAATCTCTTTAACTTTTTAACTGAATGTGATCTGTCTCCTTGATACTCCCATAAATAGGATGACCATATAATTAGTTGTACAAATATAGATCCATCTTTAATCAAAAGAAGGTGCTATTAACTATTTTACTAGAACAATATGGGTAAACCAGGACTGTGTCTGGTAAATCACGAGGTATGATTAGCCAATTCAATGTATACCCTGTGTTTCTCTTTTATTTTGTTGCATTTGTTACTTTTGACCTTTCCTAGAATCTCTCTCTGGTTCCTCTGTGATAAATAAATCTTTCAAATTTCTGTTCAACTCTCATCCCCCAGGCACACCATAGCTTTCACCTTCAACCAGACAGCATTTACCTCTCCATGCAAGTACAACCAAAATGAAATCCACATGTGTAGCCATGCATTGTCTTGGATAGCGCTCGTCATATTTAGCTATTCTATTTAGTATAAATTATCTCTATTAATAGATTGTAGTACAAATTTTTTTCTGTTTAGAATATACATTTTTATGGAAGTAATCTAATCTGATAATTTTTTGTATTTGTCATACTTTCTGGCATATAGTTCATCATTTAGTGGGTATTTATTAAATATTTATTGATCGAATTATTAATTTATTATTGTTATAGTTTGGCTATGTTGGGTTGTGGATGAGCTTAATTATATTCTACAATTATTCTAAACTCTATTATTTTATGGCTTGCCAAGAGTCTACAGTTATTTTCAGAAATATATTTTTTAAGAACAAAAGGGAGCACAGTGACTTTCAACCACTACTAATTAATCCTCAACATATCAATATATTAGATTAACATGAACATTTAAAAACACATTAGAGTAACATGAACACCCAAAGATAATTGAAGGAGGGAAATGAATCAACATTAGTCTGGCCACAAATACAGATAGGAACTAGCTAAATTGTTAATGATGAAAGGGAGTAATATGGCCTAATTTCTTACATTAGTGGGACAAAATCCCCCCAACCCACCCACCCCTGAGTTCAATTATTTTCTAGTATTCGCAGAATTAATCTCACAGTCAGAATACTCATCATGGAGCTAAACAGAAATAGAAGAGTTTCAAGAACTCTCTTCCAAAATGAAATTTTTTAAAAATCGATTTACATTATTCCTTATCTTTGTAAGATTTTCTTTGAAAAGTAAAAGTTACAAGAGGAAAAATTGTGATTGCACCTATTCTTCTTTACCCTCTTTAATCTAAAGGAACAATGTTCTTTCCATAGTTTGGCTATTGTGGACATTGCTGCTATAAACATTCAGGTGCACGTGCCCCTGAGGATCACTACCTTTGTGTCTTTAGGATAAATACCCAGTAGTGCGATTGCTGGGTCGTAGGGTAGCTCCATTTTCAACTTTTTGAGGAATCTCCATACTGTTTTCCAGAGTGGCTGCACCAGTTTGCATTCCCACCAACAGTGTAGGAGGGTTCCCCTTTCTCCGCAACCTCGCCAACATCTGTCATTTCCTGACTTGTTGATTTTAGCCATTCTGACTGGTGTAAGGTGGTATCTCGCTGTGGTTTTAATTTGTATTTCTCTGATGCCGAGTGATGTTGAGCACTTTCTCATGTGTCTGTTGGCCATTTGGATGTCTTCTTTGGAGAAATGTCTGTTCATGTCTACTGCCCATTTCTTGACTGGGTTATTTGTTTTATGGGTGTTGAGTTTGAGAAGCTCTTTATAGATTTTGGATACTAGCCCTTTATCTGATATGTCATTTGCAAATATCTTCTCCCATTCTGTCAGTTGTCTTTTGGTTTTGTTGACTGTTTCCTTTGCTGTGCAAAAGCTTTTAATCTTGA